>JAVTVY010029552.1:0-132281 GCA_036873755.1 Hanleya hanleyi | reverse complement strand
TATGTACATAGGCTCCATGACAAATAAGGTTTGAATTCATAAAACTTTATATCCAGAATACAATATTTTAATATTCAAAGTGAGAGATCAAGGTTGTTCAATTCGGAGTTGACTTTATTCAATGTTTGTGCTTCATTTGTATATAATAGTCAACAAATTGGTTTTCCCCGCTAAATCTGGGTTATTCAGGAATATGGACTGTGGTAATTTGCAAATTTACAGTCAAATTCAAGATAATCTCCTACATTATAGAACGATTCTTGTCTTATGACTTTATTTTTAACAAGTGCAATATTGTTAATGTTACTTTCGTGCACAGCGGCACAAGCAAGCCGAAATTTGTGATGTTATTATGAAGCGATTCACCATGTCCCAATATCACCATATCTCATTCTCTGCATTGACGCAATGTCCCGCATACAGTGCAGGACTGTCTTCTGGCAGTAAAACTTCTCTTTCATAAATTGTACAAAGCTACCTTGAATATGTGCAAACGTGACATGTTGAGAAAATATTTCATTACGGTAATCCCTCTAATAATTCAATCAATTAATTCAATCTCCCTATCAATATTCAATCACCCTCCAGTTTGGGACAAAATTAAATTGGCTGTTCTACTAAATTTTATCACTCTCTGAAATCGTTGAAATAACGAAGAAATAATGGATTATCTGCATGACTTTGGACGATTTTGTTAACTTCTTGTTCTAATAAATTTGATCACCCCAGATTTTATGGTGAGAAATTTCACTTTGTGTGATAGAATCATTAGTGGGATTACCATATGTTTTATTATTAACATTGTTACCTTGAATATGACATCAAGGCTCGAATTAAAATTATCTTCATGCACTTTTGACTGAAGTGTGCACCCTTCTATATCAAATACATTAAGTACTACATGCATTCTCTAAATTCTATATGCACAGCAGAAAATTTATATGCATATATGCATGTAAATACCCCATATTTCGAGCCTTGGACATAGACTTTCACAAGTACCACAGTTACACTTTAATTTTTTAATTGCATCGGATGTGTTGTTAACAGGTTAGGGCGATCCCGCTCTCTAAAATGGAGGTAAAAAGGGTCGTTAATGCTGAATAACTTTTGATTCCTTCTTAACCAATGCTTCAAAACTTCAGGCGCATTAATTTATCTATTGTTCCATGTCCTAAAATTAATTTGCCATTTGAAGAACCAGTCAATATTGTTTAACAGCTGTTTGTCCTATTAGATGACAATTTATTTGTTTACAACCATTTGATGCGGATGTATAGGTCTGTTGGCGCCGCAAGAGGATTTTGCTGAATTCATTATGTGAACTCATTTATTGAGCAAAAATGACCTTTTTTACCTCCATTTCAAAGAACGGGATTGCCCCAACCTGGTTAAGTATTTTCTAAAACATAAATACACACTCGTATGTGAGGAATTTAAGAGGGCTGTTCTCTTTGCTAATGGTATTAATTCAATCCTCTTCAGCTACATGTATTACAATGACTGTCATCAATAAAAGTTGTATTACATTCATACAGATATCACTGTTTACGCGGAGACATGGACCGAGTACCAAGTAACGGTCATTCAAGTATTTGACCATTAACATGGGAATCTGTTTATGAACGTCGTCGGATCAATGCCAGCCATGTACGTCTAAATACAGCCACCGTTACACCGATATAGCCTCCGCTTCACCCACTAACGTGCGTTTCTGCCATGATCAATCTATTTCCGTGCCGAGTGTCTACGTCAGTAAACCCCACCAAACTTGAAACTGAGACAATGGCATGACGTGACTGCCTAAGGATTAGCCACCTGGAAAAAGCAACCTACTGAACACAATTCCTCGGCATATAAGGACTATGAAAATTATTTGATAATATTGGGATTTAATATGAGCATGTTATTATTCTCAGAAATACTCCTATTCCAACGATATAAATGCTACAGGGCCGTATCCAGGAAGGTTTTGCCACCGGTACACCGGCATGGGCACCCGAATTCTCACGCCCAAATGAAAGGAAAATATTCTTTTCTCAAAACAAAACATGCCACAAATTAATTCTTAACTGTGTAGAAATGTTACAAAATACTTCTGTTAATATCTTTTCAACTTAGAAACTAGGACTTCGAAAGGCTGTCATTATCTGTGTGCATTTTATGGTTTTGATGTTTGACTGGGATACAAGTTTTTCCTATTTCACAAAATTGGGTCATGTGTATAGGTTGTGTTATGTGTAATGCTTTAGTTACCTTTGACAGTCAATAACAGGATGAAATGTACAAAGTACAATAATTTAATAATTTATTCCATTAATTAATTTGGTGCTTCAGAGAAAATTTTAATGAAAACCGGAGCGTTTGAAGTCCGACGTTGAAACTACTCGTTTGGCTTGGAACCTTAACATTCAGTACCCAGCATGCAATCATCTCGAGTGATATCCTGTGGCAAGTTATCCACATACCAAATTCGCAAAGAATCCGTTCAAGTTACTGACCAGAATTTAAATTTTAACTTGGTCCCCAGGTGGCACCACCTACTGGCGGATCACCGTTTAAAAACAAGCCCAAGAGAGATCTTGAGGTGATGTCCTCACATACCAAAATTTGAAAAGAATCAGTTCAGTTTTTCGGAAGTTATTGTCCGGACACTCTGACAGACCCCAATACAATATTCCCCGTTTAGCCCTTCTGGAGACAATTACAGAGGGAAACATAATGAATGCATGTATTGCTGCAGTTCCAAGTTGAGGCAAGTTTTGTCATACGATTCGAGCCCCCTATGCAATGTATTTCTTAAATAATGTTTATTTTCAACAGGCGGGGAATAAACGCATTAAAGTGATCGTAAACCCTCAAGTATAGTTTCCATCAAATGAAAGACCATTGCGAACTGTGTCGGTGAATATTCCTTGTAATTTTTTATAATTTTATTACACAGAGTAAACTGCAAATAAAGCATGGTATTCTATGGTGGTCTGTTGCAATCATATATACGCCCAGTGATGTCACACTGCCTTAAAGGTCAACCCAAATGGAATTATTTTTTGTCTAAAAATCCTTAAAAATCATAGTTCATACTTCACTTTGTGCGAAAAAAATATTGAAAAAATTCTAATCTGATCAGAAACACACGTAATATGGGAGCAAAGTGGGCTTTTCCACACTTTCACAGCTGGGTTGATGACGTCACGCAGGGCAATTGCCCGAGAAAAAATAGCGGATAACATGGAAAGCGAATGCAGTCAGAGCTCCGATTCAGATGTTGATTTGAGCAATATCAGCTCCTTAGATGGAAATATTTTTCGCCAAGAAGATGAAATAGACATAGAGGATGATGACGGGCAAAATAACAGTTGTTTGAAGACCAACGACGGAATTCAGCCCTATCAATTTGAGCCGTACGGCTCCGATTCCGACAGTGACAACCATTCTGACAACGTGAAACTTGACGACAGGATTCGGAGAGGTCGTTTGTTGAATACAGATTGGTATGCAACTTTACTGGAAACCTTATTATCGTCATCTATAAGACCAAATGTCCATATATTTCAAACTGTATTGAATGTAGAACGATTCTGTGATGTAAAGAACGAGCACGTCTGTGTTGTTGTTGTTGTTAACTCTTTCCCCCATATAAGCGGGTTTTGACGACTTGTGTAGATCCCAATGTAAGCGTGTTTTGACGAGTGTTCGCCTAACCCATGAAGACGGGTTTTGACGAGTGACTTGAGTTCCCATGTGGTGGATTATTCTTGCAATTTTTCGCGTTTACTTTGACTAAAACCTAATTAAAACTATACATTTTCAGAAAGCCAAAATTTCAATAAATCTGACTATATGTACTGTTTTATGGTAAGGGTAAAATGAAATCAGGAGAGAAACAGAAATAATCGATGGAAAACGCGCAATTTGACAACAAATTTGTTTCGTGTGCTCCAAGACAAACGTTCGAAAAATAGTAAAATCTGCTTCCAAATTCCTGAATATTTCACGTAACGCGAGCATAAACTACCAAAGTATCTAACCTTGATGACTAACTCGTCAAATCTGCCCATCTGAGTTTATTATAAACATTTCCCGGGACCTGTTGATCTCCCGTTTTAAAATTTATCCGCCATTCTTTGGCCCCGCTGTGTTTCGTGGCGGTTTCGTGGACCCGTGGCCATGGCGACCACGCGCAAAAAACCGACTGCTCCAATCACGCCGGGCCTCTGAAAAGGTCGCTCAAGGTCGCTCAACCATGGGCCAATGAGTGATGCTGTTTTACTTCACCTTGTTACCAGCCTTCGTTCTCCTTTAGGGAAGTACATGGGATTTTTCAGTTATAGCTCGTTCTATACCTGCCATCTCATGATGTAACTGCGAAATCCCGAATGTACGGAAAATAAGCTTTACAATGGTATACGATAATACAGGAATTGCAGCAGAACAACAACAACAGAACGCTGCAAAACGCAGCTAAAATGCGACAATTTCTTCGCTTTTTTCGTGATTTCCAACAGATGGAAAGCAAACACAAAACATTTTTTCGTAAGATTACTTATTTTTAGATTAAACGTTGCTGATATTGATATAAAACTTGAACAAATTACGTAAAATGGGCCTGTGGGAGACCATTGGTAAATATTTTTCCACATGACATGGGACATAAAACGGGATATTTTACATCGCTGGAAACGTGTGAAAATTGAAATCAGTCCATGGGTTAAAGACCTACGCCATTACAAATCTGTTCTGGGTCAGAGAGAGAAAATTCCCCACAAGTCTATGGGGAAAAGAGTTAATGGCCGAGACGGCCTTTTCGAAGGGATAAACTCCGGGATTCGGCAGTAAACTGTTGATAACTCTACTGATATACGTCCGATTTGAATTCTGTTTGTTTTCCCATAATCCTCATGAAATACCAATTTCAGAATTATATAGTTTGATAAAAAACTTTGGACATTCATGGCGAAAAGTAAGCCGTGGTGAGTGAGTGTCGAAACGACGTGATGGATCGGCATTCACATTTGCTCAATTTTCGACAAATTACGTCAATTAAATTGAAATCGAATGATATTCCCACAATCTCAAATGTCAAAGGATTATGAAAGTATTATTATCACTTCTGTATCTACAGCCATTCACTCCAATTGGTGTTGAGAACCAATAGGTGTTCAGAAAAAAAACATTAAAAGGAGACCGGTTTGCCCGATCACTGTACGACTTTGTCGTTGTCTGATCTACATGCACTCTCACACTTGTAGGTAGACTAGACCCAGCCCCTGTTTCATAATGTATTTTAAAGGGGAAACAAAAGGGAGTAACTCTGCCTATTAAGAAATACTTGAAATAATTTTTTCATTTTTTTTTTATTTTTTTTTAATTTATTTACTTATCAAACGTATATATATATATTTATGAAAGATCATTTTATTATTATTAAATAGTATATATGAAATAGAGACTCATCCAGTCTAACTTGTAGGTGCTCAAGCAACAAATGCCACATCATGGATAGCATTCTGGGCGTTCATCGGGGACGCGAGAGCGAGCAGGGCATTTACAGCTGTCTCCCTGCCCGAGGCCTCGCTTGCAGGCAAGGTTCGTTCAGCCGATGTCCGTGGTAGATCCTCCTTGTCCGATTTCTTTGCCGTCACATTCTGATTGTTCTTAGGTTTGATAGTTGGAATAGCTGTTCTCTTTAGTTTTGGTTTGTACCCGAATTCAACTGCTACGCTGTAGAGGTCCTCGAATGATGTCTTTCTGTCAAAATGTGCCGAGCAAATTATACGAGTACTGGCTCGGGCCCTCTTTCCCCACCCTCGTCTTGCGTAGAAATTTTGTCCAATTTGCAGCGATTTTCTCGTCTTTAGGCCACAAATGAATACTAACACGGTCATCTGTAGTAAAACTGCAACCTCTCACTACACAACGTCGCGGCATATTTACCAAGTGATGCCCCGATACTCCGAAAATCTCCAGAAATCAGCAGCTACTTGTGACTGTGGTATACGGCTTTAACATAGAGAATACAAGACGGCTGTCCCTTCGTGACGTCACAGCTGGAATCGACAGGAGAGCGATTTTCACCTTTCAAACGGCAATATCTCGCCAACCAGACGGCACAAAATTATGAAGAAAATATCATTATTTTCAGAATCGAAAGGACTATTTTTTTTATATTTTTGACCTCAGATTGTTTGGGTTGACCTTTAATACATATATTTCAAACTGTGCATGCACTTTCCAGTGCTTGATTTCAAGCTTACGGTGTGTAGACTTGAGTTTCAACACAGACTCACTGTTTCAACACAGACTCACTGTTTCAATGTGCATTTTTCACCAAAATCGGGGAAATTAAATGCAAGATTCAAATTGACTTGACCCTTACGAGTTACCATCTCCCAAATTATGTGAAACATGCATATTGGAACAATGAGTCTATGTTGAAACTCAAAGTATACACACCTTAAGCTTGAATCAAGCATTGAAAAGTGCATACACAGTTTAAAATATATGTATTAACCCTTGTCCTGTCAACTCCGTGTATACACGTTGCTCGACTGTCAAGTTCCCAGTGTCGACTCCGGATATATACGTTCCGAGAAACTGTCGGACGTTTGATCGTTTTTCGAAAGAATTTGGAGCCACGTGTGGAAAAATCAAACCAGATACGGCTTACTCCAACTATAACGTATTATTTCATTAATTATTTCACGTGAGTTCGGTGTTTATTATTAAAAAAGACACTTATTTATGTGAAGATCGTCTACAAATGTAAAACAGAGCGTCATTTATTCAGAAAAGTTTGTTGAAACGCGTAAAAACGCACCTTGTTTACAAGCTTCTCCAACGAAAACCCGGAAGGCAATCCCAACGTTAAAGATGTCAAATTGAAGGGCAACAACTCTGCTTTCATTCTTTACAACCTTTCTCGTGTCACGTAGTAAAAATGCGTTGATTTTATTGGGTGAAATGGTCATGTGTTTCGAGTCCTTTCCATTCAACTCCAATAAACCCGGGAAAATGCTGATCACCTGACGTAAGCCGACTTCCTGATTGGTCAAACTGCTTCAACTGCTCATTAGCATAAAATATTCACGACTTACGCATGCGCCCTGGCTGATTTCGACGGAGTCAGAATGGCGCTTGGTTTCGCTGAGGGAAGCCACACTTCGCGTAAACAAAAGGATTTTTACCGATTTACTTGGAATATTCAATAATCGTTATGCTACGAGTAACCAGGAATACATACTGTGACATCTATAAGGATTGAGACGAGTTATTAAGTGGAGATGAAGCAAAACAGACCGTCCATCGGTAGTACTCTGAACGTGATAGAATTCTAACGTGAGTTTTACGGTACACAATTTTTGCCGAATTATGATTCCTATATATTTCTAAAGCTGTAAAATGCCAAATATTTTCTGAGTGTATGTTCAGTGTCTCAAATTGATGTATCGTGCATCAAATACCATCCATTATTTCAATTTATTTATAAATTTCAACGACCAGACAGTCGCCTCTTTTGAGCCCATTTTGAAAAGTTCAACTCTGCTTGACAGTCACACTATGACCAGCGTATAACTGGCCGACAGGACAAGGGTTAAGGCAGTGTGACGTCACTGAACCTAGATATGATTGCAACAGACCACCACAGAATACCAATCTTCATTTGCAGTTTACTCTGTGTAATAAAATCCTAAAAAATTACAATAAATATTTTTGCTGTTTGCAGCGGTCTTTCTTCTGATGGAAACTATAGTTGAGAGTTTATGGTCACTTTAACACGCGAGGTTTCCCGCCAACATCGTTTCCAGCCGTTTGATTGGACTAAAGTTGTGCACGTTCATGAACATACTTCTGCGCATGCGTGGTAGGTGAGACTAGAATCATGGGATTTTATTTAGCGAGAAGAATCCAATAAATTAGGTGTACAAAATAGCTGATTTTACGCGATACGCTGACTGAATTTTGACATCGATTCTATGACATTATGAGAGAATATTATTATAGAATTATTAGAGACTTATATCCAAGAATATATATGAAGGGATCCGAATTATTCTGAACAATTTATTAGTGGAAGAAATCGAGAAAGAAACAATCTGGACAGCAAATTTTCAAAATGTCAAGCCAATCACATAAGTTTTTAAAATGTCATTTTTGCACAGGTTCATAAAATTTTCTCCCAGATAAAGATAATTTGAGCACAAATTAATAAAATACACACTATGAGCTTTAATTTGGTGCAGCATCCATCAAATTGGTGTATTACTTTTGTTTATTGGTATCTTCTAATGGTACAGTTCATTTTCTGACATGCCGATCAGGACAGCCGGACACAGATGGGATTCATAGAAGTCATTTTGTTTAGGGCCATTAATGGCCAAATTTGAGTTTCTCACCCAGCAAATCAAGTATTTAGCATACTTTTGGGGGTATAAATTGAGTTTGATGATATTTTTAGGACCAGTTGCATTATGTACCACATACATGTACAATATACTCATAGGAATAAACAATTTTGTTCACCTGATCAATGTGTCCTGTTATTTTTTTTGCATGAAAATGCAGCTAGATAACATCCTCATTTCTCTATTAAGAAAATTATCAAGTAAACTTAAAATGAAATGAAAAAGAAAAAAAAAATCAGAAATTTTTACAGAATCAATTAATGTTATAGCAAGGGAATCCTTAGTCCAGTTGCGCTGGTCATTGACAGCAAATGGAACAGCTGATCTATTGTCCTCTGCCCTCATTTAGCGAGAGTTGTTAGGAGAATTTTAGTTAAATCACCCTGTAATAGCTGAATTCATGAGCAACTTTTCCTAACCATGCCAACCTGTTAAATAAAATAACTTTATTCACAGATCTGAAACAATCAAAAAAAGTTATAGGCTGTATAAAGGCAGTTGCAGGTAGTCAGTATATAACCTGCATTCAAAATTGTTCAAATTTATTGACATTTTTTTCAAAATAAAAATATACAAGCATTTAGTTGCATTGTATTTCTGGAAAAAGCAGAATTTACTTTATTATACAAACAATTGGGTCTGGAAAAGATCACCCAAACAAACCCTTCAAAGTTCACTATTCAATAATGTAATCTTCTGTTCGGATTGTAGTTAACCCAGGTGTTTGTGAGGCATCAATAACCTCCTAGCATGGTAGAATAGATATCTCTAATTATCAGAATATAGTTTAAACAGGCGACTGCAGCGCCTGCAGTCGGTAATATGATAAGCATGAAAAGTGGACCCACATGACATGTTGAGTTTTACGACAACTATCAAGTTTATCACAAAATAAAATGTTTAGGTTTGAAGCTGTTCCTGTAAACATTAGGAAAGGGTCAACAAATTAATTCAAAAAGAAAAAGAAAATATACTAAAATGTATGGTAATTTTCATTGAGATTTGGTATAGTAAATAGCAATAAAATACTGTCATGATTGAGTGAAAGATATCCTTAAAATACAATATTAAGGAGTAGAATGTAAGTCACATCCATCAATAGTATAGTAAACATTATAATGTAGGTCACACCCAATGTCCTCAGCAGCCCTTAAAGAGTAGCTTTGTGACCTAAATGCAAATGTGTGTCAGAGGATAGTGTAATCTGTGTCAAACCATTCACCATGGGATGAGATAGTGAGTGATCATCACAACCCTCTCCAATTACCCCACACCGAGCACTGCACCCACTTGCCCACACACAACAGAGAGACATAAACAGAGAGCGTAGGAAATTAGGCTCACCTTCTGATTATTAAACCTTCGAAGCAGCGAGGCAATCGGGAAACATCACTGCGGCTCCATAATCCCAGTAAACTGTCCATCAATAAATGACCGTTTTTGCTTGATTCTTAATTCTAGGGCGTAAATGGGTCCATAGCTAAGTTAGAAGGCTGTACTACTACTGTGTGGGCCAAGGACTCTGACAACTACAGTATTCCCTTAGTCCACTTTGTGACCTCATCATGGCTAGCCAGTGAATATGCTGCAGGGATTAATATGGGAGCAATGTTTTGGTTGCTATGGTAACTGTATCTCATTTCATCACCTGCTATAGGCTAGCCAGGCTGCCAGCATCAAGCTTATACCATCAAGCTGCCATCATGTTATTAGTGTTACTCTATAAATTATTTCAAACTGGGACCCCGAACCCTTTCCACAGGAACAAACATTGGTCTTATCTGGAAATTTCCTGTTCCAAACAGAGAGCTAATCTGCCAAGGATAAACCAAGAGGCAGACCAAATAGAATGCATTAAGACGGACCTGGTATTGATAATTGCTGACACACGTGTTACACAATGAATATCATTCATATTGATTAGGTAGCGTTTTATGACAATCAATAAACAGTCTCACTCGAAGCTCTCTTTATGTGGAAATCTCTCCAGAGTCCTCCAAACGCATCACTTGCCGCAATTTCTACATCAGATACAGTTCAATAAACTTGAAAAAAAACCACCGACCCCAACTGGAAATGGCAATGAGATTTTAGCTCATGTAGCCAACTGCAAATCAAAAATTCGGTACGACATTTTATTTCCCTCTAAGTTATTGGAAATGGACATTTGAAGATTTATTTAAATTAATAAAATATTGTCTCTGCCCACATCAGCTAAGCATCCCTATATATACAGTTTTCAGTCTGTTAACATAATCTACAAATTGCACTATTTACAGATTGTGATCAGACAGTTCCTGGTTTTGAAGCTCATTTTTGTTGACACAATCTTTTATTTACTACTGAATCTTAATTATTATTTTACAATGTTGCCTGCTAATTATTTCTATGCAGCTCAACTACAGCATAGGGGAGACAACTCCTAGGTGCCCTTGTGCTTAAAACAAGTCGGGATAGAAGGGGTCTGCCAAGTGTGCCTGTAATCGGATAGGTAATAATTGGGTTTATTGCTCTGCTATCATAAACAGCTTGACTGTGTCAGCCATTCATTACAACCAAACACAGGAATGAAAACTTGACAGGGATCCTCATTTTACATGAGACATGAAACCCATTTAGAGCGAGACATTGTGTAACACAGCTAAATAGTTTCATTACACAAACATGACTGGCTTGTTGACTTTAATTTCAAATACTCCAATTATCTTCAGATGAGGTGTTGGCATGTTCTGGAGTGTGGGGAATGTTGTTCAGGTGTCTGCTATCATGGACAGTGGACAACTACAATCATGATTATACATCATGTACCCTGATGATCAGATTTTGGAAACCTGATCATTTTTGCTCCACCAAATTGTAGTATATAAACTAACCACAATGAGATATCTTTTCTGAAAGCTGTTCATTCAGGGAATTTGAATTTAGGAGTTAATGACCGCCTTACTGAATATTATCGAATATTTTGATGTTCTGTTTCAGACCGTCAATGAAAGAACTGAGTGGCGTACCTACAAGGTTTTTTGATGAGGTCTAAAACTCTTTCTGAAACTCCATTCTAACATGCACAATGATAAATATTTCTTCATTTCATAAGTGGAATGGCAAATTTTCTGCAAACTTATCCCGTGTTGATGGGAGAATTTCCTGACTGGTTTGCGGGCCATGCTCGCGCATGCTGCCCATTCATGAGCAGCAGCTGTGTGAACTCCGCCCACTGTGCAGTGAATGAACCAATCGCCGCTCAGCCTGTAGCACTGCATCACAAGAATGAGACATGACCAGTTTGGCACATGAATGAAAGAGATCGCAATAAACAAATGAAGATATCGTGTGATAATCTCTGTATGTTTCGAGGTCTGGACCAATCAGCGCACGGCTATAAGGTGGAGCATGTTAGTGTAGCAGTCATTAGTCATCAGTTAAGTTTAATATTTCCACATCTGAATTATCTGAATGTGAAACTGTAGTCTTCAAATTTCCTCATTATTAACTTCAAGACTTTTTAAAGGTGAAATGCAAAGGTATTTAGATTCTTATTTTATATTTCATACAGGATCAATAATGATATAAATATCGGTCTGTTTATTTCACCTCGTTAAATTTGAAATAGGTTGTCTACTAGAAGCTTTTATAAAGTTGGTATGCCAACCCTGCAGATGTTCAAACCGGCATCGCTAATCTTTCCTTGTTTGTCACGTCATATCAGACCAGCCTCCCGAAGACTGAACATCACAAGTACTGACATCCAGTCAGGTGGTCTGATACGTCACAAACCAGCATCAAACAAGGGCAGATAAGCAATGCTGATTACATTTCCGAATTTGGCCAGGCTTGAAATACCATTTTGGAGCATTTTATTTAACACAGAAAAAAATAGCTCATGATCAGTCATCTTCAATGAACTCACTCCATCACCAGTTATCCATGGCCTGAATTTAGAAAACCTATAGCAAAAATAGAATTTGGGCGTATAAAAGAAGGCCAGGTGATTACAATATTTTATATACAAAAATTTAAATTTTTCAAATTATGGAAGCCTGTTAGGCATCTTGAAACCTTAACCATCTTTCCAATGGCAATGCTGGTACCTGCCACCCGGCTTCAAGTCCTGTTTGGCTAGACAACTTTAAAGGTATTGGGACAAAAATCACTATTTGCAGCTATGTTTAGCCAGAGTTGAGAGTGAAAATCTTGGGAGTAACACCAATCTATTTGCCATCAAATGTCAGCAGTGTCTGAGAGGAGAGATAAAATAAGAGACTTTCTAGCTTTATTACCCCCAGTACAATTTGGCAGCTTGTCAGTCAGGGGTCAGTAATCTGTTCACACATATGGAAGGCAAACACTGCCAAAAATACAAAAGTCACCTGAACATGCTGTTGTCAAACAATTAACGAACAGCTTTGCCAAATGAACGTTAAGTCAAATGAACATACTAAAGACAGATGGCGATGATTAATGGACAATCTTCATCAAATGAAGGTCAAGTTGAATGAACACATTAAATCAAGGAACAGAGAGCACCACCATGTCTTCACCATCATCTGACAATAACATGGGCTAGAATGGGTAAAAAGTTTACTCGCCATTTTTGGGAGTTCAATACAGTGACTCTAGCTTGGTCAATATGAAAACAGTCTTTGAGGCCGATCAGGTCTTGAATAATTCCCTTTAGGTAGCCAAACTGCACAAATTAAAATTTTAGATTTGTCTTAATCATGTATAATATTGACGATGATTTGCAGTGTCTGTGAATTCACTCAAGTAGCTAGTGCATGTGTACCCGAATCCAGTTTGATCAAAATTTTCTGCCATCATCCACAGCACTTGTAAGTTTTCACAGAAAGCCTAAATGTCCAATAAAATATCGGGTGTTAATATGGAGGATAAAGTTTTCACAGGTTTTCTTGCACCTCGAGAAATTAGGAGGAGGAAAAAACCTGCCGATAAATTCAGTTCAATGGCATTTTGCCCAGTATACTGGGTCGCCACCTTTACTTTACAAAAGGCAATGTGCAAATTGAAAGATCACTAGGGTCAACATAATCTGATCTGAAGGTCACACTGGGAAAACTTGGGGAGCTCATGCCAGTTGGTCAATTCTTGCTGTCCTACCTGTTGACAGAAGAATCTGTTTGGAGCAGAGACAAATGTGTTTAATCTGAGAAAAAAGATCCGTCAGTTTGTGTTCCTGGTTAGGGCGGTCTATGACCCCCACCAGCAGATCTGGCCGGAATAAACACACAGTTCAGAACACACAAATACATATACCCAGTGAACAATTCTAGTTCATATGGGTTATGTCCATATATATTCACATCTTCAGTGACCAAGAGTAATAAATGTACACTTGACCACATGTAGGATGAAATCCAGAAACATAAATGATGAAAATGATTGTTGGAGATACTTCCAACTTCCTCAAAGAAAGAATAAATATCAGTATAACCTAGAGGAAAAAAAATGCTCCAAACATACTGGTACATGCAAATCAGGAATTTGAATTGAAAATGTTTCCTTGAAATCACAAGTACTTGACAGTGCTGGCCGGGAGGAAAATGCAGGAGAGCTATCCATCACTCACCTCAAAAAGCTGTAAGGCGAGTATGGGCGAGTGACCGTCACTCTCCTTGGAAAATGTTTAGGCGAGTGATTCCAAATTATACTGCCAAAATTAAGACTCCAGGAGCCAGGAAAACATTTTCTTATTATCGGTAAAATGCATCTTAGCTTGCTAAGGGCATTTCACGTTTCACTTAACACTACCCTTAGATTCCCGCTGTGATTCGGCATGTATTTCACACGGCGTCATCTATCTAGAGGGAGATAATCGAGTTCGAAAGTTGTTCCCAAAGCATGAGGTCAAATGTCGGCCCCATTTAAACGAGCCAATGAAATTATCTGTATTCAAATATTTCTCAGACGTGCAGAGATGTCAGTTTCACGAGGCACAAGACTGGGGGAGTCTACGCGAGACCAAAACGAAGTTGTGCGAATTAGCTATTTTATTTCTGACTCTGGTGGAGCATGCTTCTTTGTTAAATCATATTACAAACGGCCTAACATATTTGAAAACAAAATAAAATCGGCGACAGACCACAGGAAAATGATATGCTTTTTATTTTGTGATGGGGGCACGAGGCCCACCATGGGATCGTTTCAATCGATCACTTTCTGGAGGTGTGTCTTCGTTGTATGAATGTGATTGAACCGATGTCGGATGTAACGGGACCAGTCGGATGTGACCATTTGGGAAACGCCCTATTACACCCGTTACCGCATGGCTACGAGCAGAAGTTTCTACGTATGATCGTGCCATGCGTTCGGATGATGGTAAAATGAGAATACATCACATTTGTAGCTCTGTGTTTATTAGGTTTTTCTTAAGTTATGGTTCCTTTTGTAGCAGATGATAATTAAGAAATAAAGACCGAGGAAGAGGTTTCAAATTTCCCAGATAAACACCAGTTGGCACGAGTCCAGCAGTTTAGACCCGAGGCCGCAGGCCGAGGGTCTAAACTGCTGGACGAGTGCCAACTGGTGTTTATCTCGGCAATTTGAAACCGATTTCCGAGGTCTTTATTTCGATTCAGACATGCACAATCGAATATTTATTACGAAATTCTATTAAATTGCTAAAATATGTTGGTGTATACCTTCCACATTGATCAAAACAATTTATGAATGGGGCGTCACATCCCAGCTGGTCAGTGCGAACATTGTTGCAAACTGGGGGAAAGTATGCATTTCGCACGCGCTCACTATAGTTATCCCCGCCAGCCGACAACGTCACAGCGCTGCAGGTGTTCCACGGTGTTTATCGGGAATTCAATACCACTTTCGGTACAATGCTATAACATTGAGACGTACTGGAGGTATGTTCGAATTGACATTTTAGATTTATAAATAACAAATTAAAGTAAAAACACTGACTACAGAAACTATTTGCAAAGTCTGCTCACTGATTTTTCTCAAAGTCCGCTTTCGGATCTTTCTCAAATCCGAAATTTGGTGAATTTGTATAACCATGTGCTCTCTGTGATGTATGACTGCAAACGACGTTTTTTGAGACTGGCAATTGAAAAGTTGTTGACCAGAACTCAATAAAACTGACACCAGTATAAAGCAAAGGATATGAAGTAATATACAAGCTTATTGCGGCCAGAGTAACTGTGTAAATAGCACATAACTCCATCATGAGGCAAGTGTAGATTTACAACAACAACAACATACCCGGAGTTTTACTTTCGGAATGAAACATGACAACTGACACACTTGTGACTAAGTCACTGGACCTTGATAGTTCAGGTCTCCCTAATCTATAATTGGACATTCTTCTAAACAATATTTTGGTAGTGAAAATGGTTCACAATTGGACTTTTTGACTAAAAATTTTTTGCACAAATCATGGCGAGTGCTTCAATACTCGCCATAATCGGAATTTGCGCGTGAGCGACCGCTCGCCTCTCACGGCCAGCACTGCTTGATGCAGACTAGCCAGGGCTCGAAATTTCCACAAGCCCGGCAGCCCGTGGCTGGTGAATTTAGAACTTGTCTGGTTGAATTTAGTTCTGAAGCTAGCTAACCAGCCCGACTGGCTGGTTATAATTCAAGAATTTCAGCTCTGTGTAATGAAATATACCAGCCCGATGGTCTAGCAAAGTTTTATGGTAAATTCATGCCCTGCTAGCTGTCCCACATTTGAATTTTGTAACTGTTTTGCAATCAGTAAACATTGTCCTAATTTCAGACATTCATCAACTGCTCTTTTTTCTCTTTCCCGATAAATTTCAGCTTTCCCAGCTTGCTCTAGACGGACAAACAAAATAACGTTTCTTTTCCCTAATGCAAAGCTGTAACATGCTATCACCAACAATGGTTCATTTCCTAAATGACCCACAGCACAATTTTAAGAGATGTTGACAGAACATGACCACCAGCAGACAACAGCCTCAACGACACACACCCGCACGACTCCCTCCAAATGGATTGCATTCTGAAATCATGACCTCAGCTATTTTACAACATGAGTGTCAAACAAAGAGTTGACAACTTTAGCTTCATACCCACAGTAAGGCAAGACCTGACAGATCATGTACCATTATGTCTGGCCAAACTGCTCTGGTCAATAACAGGGCTATTTGCTGGGCTCTTCCACAAACTGAGTTGACTTGCATATCAATGCCAATGAGCTTGAGACAGTCCAATAATACTATATATATCCACCAAACATATATCCACAAGAAATCATTGTCAAGCAGGATAAAAGGCCATAACTTGTGGGAAATAATTGCGATGCATAAAAAAACTGACCGTGCACATCGACAAGGTACTCAGCCTCTTCCATGTAAATATCCATCCAACAGTTACCGAGATATGGACTGGATAAGAAATTGTTGCCGGACGGACGATTGAAGGACATAACAATGTGGGAACAGTCCACATCGTCAAGGTACTAAGTAGGGACTCCAGTAGAACTGCCCGTAGTCGGGCGAAAATACGTTTTTTGTCCATTATTGACTTGTATAAATCTTGTATTTTCTTCAATAAAACTTGTGGAATCTTACCAAAATAGTGTTTTTGTTTTTTACTGAGAATGCTGCTTTATTTTTGTTATGAAAATTATTGCAGTGTAGGATACTTCTATAAGAAATCGTTAATTGAACGTATCAACTTTCGTAATATGCGCTACACGCTTCAGCGCATGGACGTCATTTTTTCATACATATCGTCAGCTTCTCGATTTTTCCGAAGGTGAGCCAATGAACATATCTGTCTGTCAATAGTACCATCTTGTAGCCAATGAAATTCTGTGTAAGAATATCTTGGCGTCATTTCCGGTTTAATTTTGTGAGTCCAACATGTGCTGGATAGAAAACTTTGGTGTTGGATTTCTACCTACTTGCGTACGTATCTCTGTTCAACTTGCATGTGAATCAGTCGGTAAAAGTATCATCCTGAATTGGTTAAACAATATTTTTCATATTATCGCCCAGCTCTCTCTCGGATTTTGTCATTGTTTACACCATATCCAATCTTTACGAGATCCCGGCAAATCCAAAATGGCGCCTTCCTTCGTGGGCTTTCGCTGAGGCGTCTCAGTGTTCAGCGAGTGAATTTTAGGACATTACGCAGCAAATAAGCCACAGAAATACGAAATCTGCTGCAGCTGTCTTCTTTAGTGAATGAACTTTATCGGAAAGACAAAATTTCGTGTAGTTTATTCGTAAATTGTTCCCTGAATCGTTTTATTATTTTCTTGCTATAGCCATTGACCCCCGCCAGATAATGAACTCATCTATTGCTTAGCTGCCTAAGGATTGTTGACCCCACGCTGACCTGAGGCTGGCCTGTTCCAAATGCAGTATAGGGGCTTCAGGGTTCAATTTACTGCAAACCATGTAAATTTTGCGCCCATTGATGTTTGGCTACCTATAACTCCACAGACTCCTTTTAATATTTTAATTAACAATATAGAACTGGTATGCCTTCACCCACAATGTTTCCTAGAGCCTGTACACCTATCAACAGCCTCATCCTATTTTCATAGGACCTTAAAAACAGTTGAATACCCATGATGGATCAATAGGTCTCAATAGAACTGTATATTCTTTATTTTCTTCTTCATCTTCTCTCTTTGTACAGGTCATCTAGAGTATATCGTCATGCACATATTTTTTTCTGCATTTCAGAAACCTCCTCACCGGGCTGCTTAGCTGCTAATGACATCCATTCTGGCCTGCAAAACTCCCTCATGGTCGCAGATACTGGACAGAGCATTTTCCCCATGCAATAATGTTGCAAACTGCAGCAGCTATCCCACATTGTCGTGCCCGAATAAAAGAGAAATATTTGACAGACAGATATTTTCCTTGGCTCATCTTCGGAAAAATCGAGAAGCTGACGATATGTGTGAAAAAATGATGTTCATGCGCTGAAGTGGGTAGCACATATTACGGATTTCTTATAGAAGTATCCTACACTGCAATAATTTTCATAATGAAAATAAAGCAACATTCTCAGTAAAAAACGAAGAAACACTATTTTCGTGATTTTGGTAAGATTTACTAGTTTTATTGAAGAAAATACAAGATTTATACAAGTCAATAATGGACAAAAAAAAGTATTTTCGCCCGACTACTGTCAGTTCTACTGGAGTCTCTACATTAATACAGGACATACAAACGGCACTGCAGTTTTGCGTCTTCAATATGGCTATTGCTGAATATGCAAATTTATGTAAATTTGCTATTAAAGTTGATCAATCATGTACCAGTTATGCATTTTCTGCAGAAGGATCATTTTGGAAGAATGTAGGATTGTTGCTGTGATTGCAAATGGGTTAAAATGCAGTCCACATGACAACGTGTAATTCAATTCCGAGATTTTTTTTATATTAGGAACCACATCATATGCAAATCTATGCAAATTAGTTGGAGAGATGGGCCAGTCCTGTCACAACTATAGCTTCTCTCCATAGCATAGATTGTTCAAATTTAATTTTGGTCAAATATCTATAATATTAGCCCTAAAAACTGGATATATTGAAAGACACTGTGGTGTAGCGTCTCAATATGGTTATTGCTGAATATGCAAATTTATGTAAATTAGCTACAGTAATAGGCCAATCATGCATCAGTTATGCATATCCTGCATAAGTTTTACTTGTCTTTGGAAGAATGTAGGATTGTTCCTCATGTAAATACAATGGATTGGAAAGTGGTCGACATGAAAACATGCGTTTTACAATTTCGAGACATTTTTGGTACAATAAACCGCATCATATGCAAATTTATGCAAATAGGTTCAAAATATCCATACATCTGCTGAGAAAACATTTTCCGCATGTATCGGAACCAACAAATAAATGTGGCAAATTTCATCGAAATATGATTAATAGAACTGAATATGAACTTAAATTGGTGTTTGTTTTGTCATTTATTACCATATTTCGGTGCCATTGCTAAACCCTGATATGTATGGGCTTGATGGGTACTTCTTTTCCCGCGAAGTGGACCAAACCGGCAACTTCAG
The DNA here is from genome assembly GCA_036873755.1 of Hanleya hanleyi. NCBI lineage: Eukaryota > Metazoa > Mollusca > Polyplacophora > Lepidopleurida > Hanleyidae > Hanleya > Hanleya hanleyi. The sequence continues at coordinate 112,842 of JAVTVY010029552.1, read as the reverse complement.
GCAGCTCTATATTCGTCAATATTCACCCGATTATGATAATTCAAACTGCATTACATTGTAATGATTCCAGCTTTCAAAAGCCCAGAATTAAACAACTGTGAAAGTTAAATGAAATTTCTACTGGAGTCCCTATACTAAGCATCTTCCATATCATCCTCGCGAGCCAGTGTATCAATCGATTGGTTAGTTACCTAAAGAAGTTCTGGACATAAATAGCTCGAGGGGTTTCCACTAAACCGAACCAATCAGTAAGCGCGCTGAAGCAGCTCATCAGGCCAATCCACAGTGAGGTTTGAGCTTTTGACTGGTTTGAATTTCATCGCCGGCCAGACTACCTTTGAAATCGACATCGGTTGTCAAAGTGAAATCCGCAGGCTTCAGATACCATCGCGCTAATTCAAAACAATCGCTGGGGATGAAATATACAAGATTGTGGAATAGACGCAACGACTCAAGAACTCATCTGAATCACCAAAAAGGTCCAGGTAAACCCTCTGCGAGGATTTAGGGATAACCTGGACTTGTGCAGATGCTTCCATATAAGCTTTGAGTTATTCACCAAATAGTAACGGAGATATTGAGCGGACAAACAATTGTTGACAAACGGACGACCATACCTACACACTGATTACAAGACACCACAGCCTGAAAGGAAGGACATGAATGTCTGACGGATGGACAAACAGGTATGAATTAGCTGAAATTGTATAAGCATTGATTAATAGAGCAGATTCACTGTTTGATGTGTATGTTAGTGTCATTGTTAAATGCGGAGGTAAAAGTACATGTATTTACATCCAATTAACGACTAGCTTTAATAGTCTTGGCTGAACACCAAAAATTGTTGGCATTTCACATTACCGATGATCACCAGGCCTTTTCTAACGAGCTATTTCTATGAGCTATTTATAGAAATAGCTATTATATCCAAAAGTCATCTAGCATTTAACTAACATGAGGGAAGAAGATGTATTTTCTTAAGATCCATTGCCAATTAAATGACCACAGGCTCTTGCACTTGCGCTGGATTTATTGCTCTGAAGCCGAGTGACATTTCCAGATCACAATGGCAATAAAGCGAGAAAGAGAGTCGGCAGTGAGAGTATTGAGTTTTGACTAGTCTGACAGTAGCAAATCAAGGCAGGAACCCGGAACTAACTTGTGTCTGCGTAAACACTTTTATACCAAGATAGCTATGAAAAATCCGCTACAAACACTACAATATTTAAACATTGAAAGATACATGTTGACATTCTGGTTGACACCATGATTCCTGACATATGTACACACAATAAACTCAATACTGTCTATGTGCTTCACTACTATAACTGTGCACATGTACAACCTATTCTACAAGTCTTTCCCATAACCTTTGCATTTACATTGAATGAAATAAGCGGTTAACTGCAAAAACAACATTCTGCATGTACATGTGGGTGACTGTGTTCTTTAGGTATAATATAGTAAGCACCTTAACTTTGGTGCATTATTTAATTGTTTGTTTATGTTTTATAAATTCCATCAGGCATTTCGTCTTATCGTCTTTCACCTTGCCAGTAGCCCTAAAATCCTCACTGGTCTGATGTTTTCAAGAGAATTTGATCTCAAGTTTCACAACTTTGGGTAAGAAACTCTTTGAAACTGGAATCTAGCTTGAATAATCTAGTAAATTGTTCTAGAAAACACAGTTATATTATCCGCGGGTGAGTGAAGAATAAATGGTCTTTTGACTCGCCGCGATGGGTCTGCCCGAGTTCACCACCTGGGAACTTCAAGGGCAGAAACATTTTAGCAGCTATGTACTAAGAAATATATAGTAGCAGGAATTGTATAGATTAATCTCATATCCATATCCCCCTGGCATTAAACTCAATGATAGAAATTTCTTTTGCTCTACCATTTACCTCTGCATTACTGACGAGTAAGAGCCCATCTCAGAAACATATGGAAATGAATTTCAGTTAGAGGATACATATATATGGCGGATACCTGTATGTTGTTATGCATATTATTGTACATTGATTTTTACATTACAACAATCTCATCTCTGGAATAATCACAGTATGACAACTGAGCCATCTGTATGAGCCATCTTTATCTAGAGTACACAATGGCTGCATCTAAGGGTCTTCAGATGCCTTCACCAAGCATATCAGGCCTGTGTATACGGGTAGGAGACATGTGACACATCAAGGAATCTTGATCCATTCCTACTCTCATTACATTACATTATTTCCTACTTTATTATTACAGAAGAGAGGTTTATGTCCTTTCACAACAGTATTACTTGGAAAAATCAATACAGCGATTGCTGAAAAGGACAGTACCCTGTTGTGACATTGACAATGTAACCTTCCTGTTATATCACACATAGAATAACATTTGCCAGAGACCATGTAAAGCTGAAAAAAATGTACAACTGTCAACAAGCATTCTAACATCTTAACATCTGTGTCATGACAAAAGATAAATTACATTAGAAGCTTTTAATAATGGCTCTGTTGTGAAAGCATGGCAGTTATGAGTGGATCTTCAATCTTCACATGTCCAAAGTGTCCCCACTGAAAAGTTCAAGGGTTCTGACAACCACGATAGCAAACTGTTTCTGGAATTCAAAAAGCTGCAATGACAAGCACAACTTCCAACTTCAGGCTCTGATATCAACATGATGCATCAATAACTTTCTGGAATCTTGAAAAGTCCTGAGAATTAGAAAAGTCCATAATCTTTCAACTAGTGTTCTTAGACCAAGCTGACATATCATTCACTTCCTATAATTCAAAAAGCCACAACTGCTCACCTTTCAACTCTTGGTTTCAGGCTTTTAGCTAGAAGTTTGAAATAGAGAGTCACAATTCCTTATTTTTCATGGCTTTGCTGAAAACAGTGCACCTTATCCCTATCTCCACCATGTTAAAATTTCAGGATGTTAGGGAGTCTCATTTTGAAATACGGAGTCTCAAAGACCCTGAGACACATTGCTACATGTAGCTAAAAGCGTACTTGGTTCTGAGACCAAGATGACAAATCAGTCACTTTCTGCATTTTGAATAGCCGTAACAGCTTCTTGATTTCGAGACCAAGATGACAGATCTTTCAACTATTGGAATTTGAAACTTGCAATGGCTCATCATTCTCTAGTTTCCAAGGCTGTGATGACAGACTTACTGGGATTTGAAAGCTGTAACATCGGCAACGTTTACCTCCAGTTTCAGAGACTGTGATAACAGATCAGTCACTTCCTGGAATCTGAAAGGCCTCACAGTTCTCAGAGTGTGATCATAGGTCAAACACTTTATGAAAATTGAAAAGCCAACTAGTGAATTCTGGCTCCGATATCAGAAATGGTGCATTATTACTTCATAGAACTCTTAGTTCCAAGACTAAGATGATAGGTCATTAAATTTCTGCAATTTGAATAGCTAACGTCCGAGACCAAGATGGCATACAACATCACATCCACTGACAAATGAAACCACCATGAACAGATAAAGGTGAGGATTTCAGGCGAGTAAAGATAAGAGAATTGTTTTACCTTTCGTCTTGATCCTCTGGATGGGACTGTGTGGTGTCTGGCTTTGGTTCATTCTCATCCTGAAAAATATCATACAGCCTTCATTAACAGGTGACAAGCACATCACAGGTTGTTAATGATAGCTATCCCGTTAGAGGGTCAAAATTGGTCATTTTTTTTATTTATTTCTTTATTGAAATATTCACTATTTCATCTAACATTTGGTGAAAAAATGAATTCAAAATTCTAATTAGAAGTGCTTCAATTTTTGGATTAAAAATTTAGTTTCTGAGGCACTGGAAAAATTAAACAGATTGAATTGCAGGCAGAACAGCAGTTTGGATGGTCTTGGCTACTGTTAATTTTGTCTATTAAATTTCCCTTTCCAAAACTCATTTCCGCAGTATTTTGGTTAGCTAATTATCTAGAAGTCCTACTCATTTACATTAATCTACCCCCTTCTGATCAAAACCATGCAAACATCCATATTTTTGTTTCTAATTATAATATATACATATGAAGGTGTACTCAATGCAGTGACACTTCGCTCAGACACACGCCGTGAAGTGATCAGCACAGGTGTGAACATTTCTCAGCTGAACAACTTTTAGCAAGTTTTTAAAGTTTAAATTGGATTTTAAACTGCCTTGATGAATAAACGTGGTGTAACAGTTACCCAAAATAAACAGGAATTTGAGTAGGTCCCATAAGACAGATTAAAAATGTATTTGACAACAGAATTTAAGCAAAAAAATAAATTAATTCATTTTTTAGCTAGACATATTTTGCCCGATTTCTAGCCTTTCATTTTTTTGTTTTTTTTTTACAAAATTCGAGACTTAAACATTGATTTCTCGAAAAGTATATATGCTATGCTTTTGAAATTTGGCATGCTTGTTACTAGATGATCTAGTAAACTTTATCAGCTCTATCTTTCGTAAGTTTGGCATACTTTTTTAATTATTCAACTTTTAAGACAAATGACAATAAAATAGTACGTTTATTTCAATTTATTTCAGTAAAATAGCTGTAAAAACAAAACCAGGCAAAAATTTAAAAAAAATGAGATAAAGTTTACTAGTTCGAGTTATCTCCTATCAAGGTATACCATCGAAGTTGAAACAAGATCAACAGTTTTCATGAAATTTCAATTGAAAAATGAACGTTATTGTTTTCATTTAAATTTTTTAAAATTGGAATATTTTCTACACAGTAGCAGTGTCGGTTATACAAATCATATAGTTGGAATCCCTACGATGTACGCTTTCATAAAATATATAGTTTATTATTGATGCTTGGTCGACATCGGGCCTTACAGACTAGTCGTTTGTGTTAAATGCCGTCGTTTTCATCTGACGATACAGCTCACCAATTCCCAGTGTACGAGTTGTCACAGCGACACAGCTCACCAATTACCAATATACGAGTTGTCAGAGCATTTCCATCATAGCTCTCTAGATTTGTATCTAATACCGCTTATGCCGGTGCTAGGGGCCGTGTGGTCATGTCAGCCAAGTTGCCACATGAACAGGTACAATAAAAGCGTACCTGAGATACAACACATACCACGAATCGTTAGATTCTTGGTATGTGCATTAGAATAAGTTAACCAGAAGGCTATACTGTGAAGCCATGTGACTGTCAGTATGTCGGCACCTCTTCTCACTTCCCTTATATGTGTTGTATCTTGTATATTTATTGATACAGAAGACGGGATAGCTATCCTTAAACCCAAATACCTTCATTATGTACAGGAGGCCCCATTATTAGATGAAAAACTGATCTACATTTAAAAAAAATTTTAACAATTTTTTAACAAGTAACAATTGTTCCATTTTCACAAAATAAGCCAGATCACCTTCCAGTGTAACTCATGATGAAAATGCAGATTAAGTGGAAGAGCACTTCCTAAAAAACCATACCAAACCATGGTTATCTCAGTTTCAAATAGGTTTTTTTTTTATCTTCAAGCACTGACGTATCCATATTATAAATGTCACAATTCAGGTAACATGGAATAGCACAAATCGAAAACCTGGGTTATCAACTTTACTTTCAACTTTATATTATAACCTCAATGATCAATGTTTGTACATACATGTAAGGGGGAGGGGATTTGGTTTTATGTCACACTTCAGGTTATTTCGCTCATATGGTGACGGCCAGTTTGGTTGGTGGAGAAAGCCGGAGTACTTAGAGAGGACCACCGCCCGTCGGCAAGCAAGTGGCAAACTTTCACACATGCACCAGTGGGGCTAGAACCCATGCCGGTTCAGCATGTAAGCTGGTTGTTCAACTTATCACATCACATGGGTAATACAGGTCAGTTTGTTGCTTTACTGTCCCGGGTCACATCAGTAAAATGGCATGAACATAGTGGGAGGTCATAAATCATGCTCGATAAACTTCGATATCAAAGTTTTAAGTCAGAAGTTGATTATCAAAATAAGAAGCGGATGATTGACTGCTAAAGCTAGGTTTGTGTATCGATATTCCTGGCATCTATATGTTATCCATGAATTTTCTAATGACTCCTCTGACAGTTTCAATTTAATCAATTCCTGGCAATAGACAAATTCCAAATACTGAAAATTGTGAATTTCCTCATATGGTGTATTTCACATACACCACAGTTGACTTCCTTTTCCCAAGGCGGGCAGGGTTTCACACTGAATTTCGGATGATCATTGGATCCAACAGTCATATGATAGACACAAGAAAAATATAAGCAAAATATTGCCCAATATCTTGCCAATATTTTGCATACACTGTCTCGTGTCATGGAACTACATCTCCATTTTATCAAGCCAATTTCTACGTTCCCACTTCGAACATGCCTTGATTTATCTGACCACCTTCAGTGTTCAAAATTCGAGGTGTAAATTTCATATACGAACGATCGACGAACCAATCAGAACCTACACACCGATAGTGTGTAGAGTGACATCATCCTCAAGTAGCGGCATCATTCCCCCTGATATGGTGATTGTGTTGACCCAATATATAGGTCAGCCAATCAATAATGCTCTTCTAGGACACATCTCGAAATTCAAATGGTTTCGAGGTCAGTGATGTGTCTATTCTTTGAACATTGAAAGGGCCAGATATATCAAGGCAAGTTCGAAGTGGGAACATAAAAATTATCTTGATAAAAGGAAGATGTGTAACTATTGCATATCCTATGTTATCTGTATTACTGGATGGTTGGCCTTCGAAAGTCACATGTATGAATTACTTGTGTTTTTTAGTGTTAGGGCACTATACATGAGATATCCACACTCCAATATTAACCCAGTGAGAGGGAATTTAGTCCAGTAATTTAATAAGTCTGCTGGATCAGTGACAATGAAGCAAGTGGAGATGCTAATGGCCATTGGTACTGTGTAATTTCGGAGGGGCTCCAGGGAGACATTACAAATCACCATAGCGTTTTCTCACCTCCCAATCCTCGGTAAATGCCTTTCTTTAATTTGTATCTATGAGCAATACCAGGGTAGATTTAATCCAGCCCTGATCAACATTCTGCTAAGATATTCCAACCGAAATAAGGCTTTCTTGACAGAACATTGAATCATTGAATGATATCCATCACAATGTCTCAAGGCTTCATTTATTGCCCATGCCAGATTGTAGACACTAGCATTAAACTCATCTGACAACTTGCCAGTGCCAATCTGACTGAGAGTGAAACCATATAGCATGCATTGATGGGGAGACCGATGTTGGCCTTAGCGGCTCTGTATAAATGTAAATGGCAATGGACAAAGTGGCAACACACAAAATGGCAAATGAACAAAACTATATAGAGACAAAATGGGAACTGGACAAAACGCAACCAGTCAAAATGGCAACCGACAAAATGTCAATGTTTTTTTCAAAACTATCTTGATGCATTCTATGGAGTACTTTGGATACCATATTATTTCATACTCGTATCTTTGCAATGTCACCCACTGTATCCAAATGGGCATTTTTACTAATTAATTTTCACCTTATTTATTTTGGGCTAGTTTAGATTTGATTTCATAAGGGGGCATTTTTTAAAGTTCAACGCTTTTTAAATTTTCGAAAACGAATAAAAACTTGATTTTATGCAGATTTTTAAAGTTAGGCGTAAAAAAAAAAGACCTGTGTTTCCGGTAACCCGACCGACCCTAGATTTTTCTGCCGACCCTAAATATTTTTTTTCTTTTTTTTTTCTTTTTTCTGATGGTTAATTCTCGCAAATGACAAAAAAAGACGGGTAGACGGGAGATTGAGACTGACCAAGCAAAGTTACAATATATATCCAATAATATAGGCGGGCCAATGCTTGGATAGCCTTTTGATCGACATAGGCTTACGTTTATTTCAAAACCATCTTCATCCGCCATCTCTCGTCCGCCTTGTTCATAACCAGCGCCATGTTTTTTTGCATTCTGGGAATCCACGAAATCGGACTCCGTCACCCATAGTGCGATTACTGCAGGCGCGAAGGTTCCCGATTCTGAAGCAACAACTACAACATAATGCAAAAAGACGACTGTCCGACGATTTTGCCAATGTTGAATTTGATCGATTGATGCTCGTTCTCCTGATAAGTAAAGACAAATTGGCGTTCTCCTAATCTCCTGATAAGTAAAGACATGGGGATGAAGGAATACTACCAACTGCTGCCTTTTCGTGGCAGTTTCATAACGCGACTTGAAGTGAGTTTATGATAGGCCTACGGTATCGTACGCTGAACCGCGCGGCACATGCACGGGGCACTGCAGGCAGCCAGTGCCGTAGACGATCTATTCTATACGTTTTTACCGAGATTTTGAACTGAATTTTTCGAAAAACATTAAAATTTCACACAGTATATCAACTCAATTATAGTAATTATATCCCCAGAGTACCATGTGAAGAGAGCATTCCTCAATTAGATGGGTGATTTTTTTAATTTTTTCAAATTTATTTTTGGACATCACGGCGGCAAGACGGCATGTTTTTCTGTACAGATTAGATAGCCATCCTGGCCCTGATAACATGGTAGCCTATGGTGATGTGTTGTCCTTACATAAAACGCTGGACTTTTTAATTTCTTTTTATCTAGCAAGTAAATCAATAAAAACTCAAGAAGATTCTAGTTGAGGCCGTGGGCCATTAACTCCAAATCTTTTGGACATTATAATTATATCTCAAGTAAAAACATTCTCGCAAACTTGGGTATTGGGTTCACATCGACTAGAGGATGAATGGATTTGTTTTTTTTAGCTTACCCACCTAAATCCAAAATGACCACTTACCTCAATTTTTTTAGGCCATGGTCTTATTTGACACAAGAGAAATAATTAACTCAAACACTTATGTATATATTTACACAATATGCAATGCATAAATGTCATTAGTTCAAAATGGAACTCTTTCTAGTTGTGTAGTACAAAGAACAGCGTAAAATAATCCTTATTCCATTAGCCCCCATATAAAAAAAAATATAAAAAAAAAAAAAATCCCTACCTACCTACCCTATTTTTTCTGATGCATGTTACCGGAAACACAGGATTTTTTTTTTTAGGCCTTATTTTATTCCAGCGGTTTATTGGAAATCAGTCCGTGTTAAAACAATGGGAGCCTATTAAAGGCCAGTTTTTTTTTATTTCTTGGTTTACGGATTGAAGGCCCCAAAAATTTGGGTCGGTCGGTCGGAAAAAAAAAAATCTCCCAAAAAAAAATGAGCACAACAAAATTAGATTTTCAAATGTTGAAGTAAAATCATGGCCGGTATCTACATGTAGGTTGCAGGACAGCTGCCTGCTGAATGTCTGATCAGTGATAAAAGCTTGCACTGCTAACCCATAAAACAAGAAAACGAGATGGAAAGTGAATTGTTGGACGGAATCTCTCTCTTATTTTATTCCTGAAACGTTCACATGACACTGTCACTGGAAAAATGTTTACAATCAAAACGGAATAGTTTACCTGTCATGGGCTAGGCCAGACCAGACAGGTTAATATTAGACAGGTGGACAGACGTACTTAACAAAGACAATATCCCTATGCCCAAGGGTTGAGGTTAAAAATCATAAAACTGAACTAGCCTTGTATAAATTTGGAAAATTTTGAAAACTTTGAAAATGTCTTGAATAATGAAATTCATATCACATTACTATTGATGATTGAATAGGTTTCGAAAAATTCGCTTAGAACACTATTAGGTTACTGGTTTATCATTGAAAATTCAATTTAGGCAAAATATATACTATTCGAATATTTGACCGTTTTGATAACTTTTTGATCTATACAAACCTGGACTTCGGGAGACGATCGTATCGCTTCTGTGCACTCCTAAGAATATCAAAGACATTTTTATTTGCGTGGACGGGTTTTTCTCAGTCTCCTTGTGGGCTCGCACAAACACATACCGACTGCATAATCTTCGTCGGAATGTCATGAAGGGGTCATGCTTCCGTCTCCGAAATTGGCAGTTTCAGAGAGACGTCCTGATCTCCATTACCATCAAACTGTCGCAGTGTTCGGCTATGATATTTTCAATCGTTTCATCTGGATTGGCTCTGACAAACCAATGAAAGGTGTCACTCCCGTTGTCTATCGACAAATGCAGGAAAACTCCATTAGATCCCGCCATATTTTGTGCTCCCGCATACGTAAACGGTAAAGGCACTCTCCAAGCACTGGGATGCCCAGAAAGCTATACATTTGTGCACAGAATGGCGATAACAACACTTTGCGGGGAGTATTTAGGATAGCGCGCCAAGTGGCGGAAGAGTTGTCTTCCCTCGCGGAGAGCAGTTCATCATAGAATTTTGTAACACTAACAGGGTTTTCCGGATTTTTTTTTTTTCATTGTCGGGAAAATCGAGTCGGCGGAGAAAAAAAAAGGATCATTTGGAAATTATATTTTTTTTCAGGAAACCCGTTTTTTGGGTCGGCGGATCCGTAAACCAAGAGAATAAAAAAATCTGACCTAATGGATAAAATTGTACACAATTATAAGCAAATTTCTGCAAAAACTTTTTGCTTTCTTTTAATTTCAGGACAATTTTAATAAAATTTGGTAGTCATGGGTTTTTGAACATGCCAGATCTGCTGATGGGCATTATGTCGATGCCGCGGCAATATTTAGCTGCCTAATTTGCATAATGGAACACCGTTTTTACTATGGTACCAGGGTACCTGCATTGAAACAGGTATCAAATGTCACCAGGATTTCTAAATGTGAACTTGAATTTTATTGAGAAAAAGATTGGACCCATGGACAACCTGAACATTCCCACACCACATAATTATCTTTGCCCACTGACATTCATTAACCCTTTGCTACTTGCTGATAGTCTTGTTTGTCAGCCTTGTATGTTTGAATAAATGCAGGCTTCGCCATTTGAGGAGCGCTAAAGCGCTCGCGCACCCAATTTTCGAGTTAGGTGCGCGAAAATTCGCGCACCTCACGTTATGCATCTTGAAGATCTGCAAACTGCCTTTCTGTGAGTTTCAATTAATCCAGAATCTTTTCTCAATCAAAAGACGGTCGACGCTTTTCCGGAACACGCGTCTGTGACTTCTGTCAAGAAAACAACGGCATCTCGCCATTTTTCCGACACTCTCCTTTCGTTGAGGTACATTCGGTAATGCATTACAAATGGCAGCCTCCTTGTCGGTTGTCAACGTGATATTCTTGCTTGTTTAAAACTGCATGACGGCCTTGAGAAAAGGCCTTGACGATGTCCTTAAATGTGCAGTTAAAACCTTTCCTGCAATGGGGTACCGGCAGTGTTATTGGGTACAAGACAGAGACGCGCAACGGCACAGAAAATGTGGTTGAGATTTGGAGCAAAACATGTGCCAGGCATGCAGACAAGATTTTCAATGTCTTTATGGGGAAAAGCTGAGACGGACTTTCATAAATATGCACGTATGTGGTTACGTGTTAATGAAATTTGTGATTTCTAGTCAATTTATGGAGATTTTATTTATATTTAATAAACATCTGAAGATAACAACAAAACACTTCTTTTCACATTCAATTTAAAGTGACTTTTTCATATCAACTGAATGACAAAATGCTTGGAATGGATACTGTATACTTTACAACTAAGCAAATTTCCTGAAGCAAAATTCAATTTACTCTGAACGAATCGGAAATCCAAACAGCAATCTCGTGCTATTGATCAAATTCATTTGATAATTGATTAAAGGATTTTTGTCTCCATAAAACACAATATCCATTGCATGTTGACGAACGTTACTGGCACAACTTAAGCACCGATAGTATTGCAACTTGCAAGCCTAATTTATGAAGGTATCCAATCATTGGTATGTAAGTATCACTCTCCTTGGCATATTTAGGAGGACGATTGTTGGGAGAGTGAATCACACTCCTCGGCACCTTTAGGGGGACTATTTTTAGCTCTCCTGGATATCGCAAACGGCGAGGCCTGTAAATGCATGCGGGAGGATTTTGTTATGGACCGTCTTTTTTTGAAACAATATATTTGCATGTAGCTTGATTGAAACCCTGCTAAATATATATATTTCTAGAAAGCCCATACGTTAATTATCCTGACCTTCAAAATATCTTTTCCGTTTGTGTCTAAAACAACACTAGACCAGGCGAGAAAAGAAAATTAACCAAAAAAAAAACACTTTGATTTCGGCAACATCACCATGCGTCTATGTCCCAGCCAAATGATTCCATAAAAAATCTCCTCACGATTCGCCCATTTCAACCGGATCGTGCTAAAATACCAGTGCATCGTCCCTGTGGGTTTTTATTTGACCTATACATCCGAAAAAAACTTTATTTCCGTGATAAACAACAGTCGGCTCGCTAAAATTTTGTAGGAAGCCATTTTTCTTCAGCCAAATCCACCAGGAAACAGACGACAGACAGATCAGCCAAACCGGCCAATCGCTGCCATTGTCTCACAGCGTTTAACTAATCAGCTTCGCGGTATTATAGCTTCGTGGTAAAAGTTCAGTTTGCCTCGTTTTCGGCTCAGTATCGAAAGGATATTCATGAATGACCGCATGTCTATCCAATCAAATCCTTCGTTATTGCTTGGTTATTTGTTAAATCACTCATCATAGGTCGAAAGTGCGGGGAATGACCTTTGAAATGAGGCCAAGATCTCCTACATTCTTCCGCAGGAAATGAGGTTTTGATGGCAATTCTTTGCTCATTTTCTCAGTTTCCATCACAGTGAAGGTACGTCTTCAATAAAATAAACTTCTTATACGTTTATTGTATGATTTACAATAAAATTTGAACGTATATTGCTGAACATTTATTTTATTTGATGATGTACTATTTTTCTAATAAGAAATAAGTTAATGGATAATTTTTTTAAAATCAAATCAGTTGAGAGCCCGCATTTCCTTTTGTTCATTCTGTAGTGAAGTAGATGAAGCACCATTGCCAGCCAGAAGGAAAAACATCTGAGTGAATGAAGTCAAAGAAGAGTTGTTGTTGTTGTTGCAAAATAAAATAAATTAACACAGACTGATAAAACTTACTTCATCACGACTAGTTTATACACTATTAATTTTTTTTAATCTTAAACATTTTAGGAAATATTATTCTGAAGAAACAAATTAAACATTTCAACTGCTTTGTTTCAAATCGCAAGTTTAGTCCATGCTTCCAAGTTCAATTCAAGGGAGATTACTACTAACATGACTGGAGCTGTTTTCTCATTACCCGCGAAAACGGCAACCGCATGCTGTACTAGCTGGACCTGGTAAGGTAAATTCCATGGTGAACCACAAGACGACTTGCGAGATATTTACTGTCTTAGAGGTCATGTAACTTGACGTTGTAATACATTCTGAGATATCACATATTAATTCATACATTAAACAGTAACAATAGCACAAAATTTATAGTTTTTCGCTAGCATTCAACCTCAACCAACGCTATCAAAAGGGCACTGCCATTTTAGCATGACCTTGTTACCTCTGGTTACATTGAACAACAAAGACATCTTGCTCTTCGAGGGATGTATAAGTCTAAATAAATTTGGGATTTCAACATGAGCCAGTACAATTTTTATTCATTTATCAGCCAAAACAGTGACATGAACATTTAAATAACGGACTGCCACTACTAAATCGGTCATTCTCACCGGAGACAGCTTTCGAGGTCACGCAAAAGCGCAGCAGAATGGGCTACAAAAAAACTGAAGCATGTTTTAATAAAATTAAAACTCTTGTGACATTCTGTGAGAAATTTTGAGATTTTTAAGACCAAATTGAAAGGGAAAAACCCACTGGCTCATATCGTAAGAGATCATGCAAGATAAGGACTTTTAAAAAAGCGTCGCCATTTTCACGCGTCTGCAAAATTAAGTGAACTCCAGAACCGCTCTCTGCCGATGACGAAACATTTTATGGACTAATTCAAATACCATCGACAAGAGAACATTATATTTAATTAATTCAATTAATTTTCACGGTTAATTAAGGCAGAAATTCATGTTTTATGACAATTTCCGCCACAACATAATTTTTTGTGTTTACACACACAATTCGCATGGCAGCTCATACAGCCGTTGGGGTCTCTACTTCAGGTCGAATTTTGCACAAAAAATTATTATATCATCGACTTCAACTGATCAGAATAACAATCTATCATCTTCCAGGACATCGTGGATGTGTAAATTTCTCTCGCATTGATACTCTCCCAAATACTGTTGCAAGTTGAATAACATGACCGAATTTGCAAAACAAAACCAAATAAATAAATACCCCAAATTAGTTTGAAAAAATATTGCCATTTTGTAACACAGCAAGGAAGAAATCAGAGATTGCTCAATTGTATGCCCTCTTTTTGGGGCAATTTCATACTTCAGGACCTATGTGGCCTGCTTTGGAATGTAGAATAACAATTTTATAGCCATTTTCCCAGTCCAAATTGGTTATGGACTGAGATCCAGTCTGAACAAAATAAATATATCCCATTCACTTAGGGTTGATGAACAAAGGTCCATACAAAATTAACTGCGATCCAGCCCGGACAAGTCCCAATTCACAAAGATTTCAACAACAAAGGCCCAGAACTCTTGAAAATATATGCGAAATGCGGAGAAACTTCACGCTGCACAACTATAGGGCACTGACCACATATCCTGCAAATTTCAAAATTGTCCATACAATATTAACCAAGATCCAGCCCGGACAAGTCCCAATTCATGGACATTTCAGGAACAAAGGGTCACAACTCTTGAAAATATAAGCGAAATGGGGAGAAACTTTCCGCTGCACAACTGTGGGGCACTGACCAAATATCATGCAAATTTCGTACTTGTCCATACAATATTATCCAAGATCCAGCCCGGACAAGTCCCATTCCCAGAGATTTCAGAAAAAGGGCCATAACTCTTGAAAATTATACCGGAACTCGGAAAAACGATGCACGATGCACAACTACGAGGCACTGGCCACATTCCATGCAAGTTTCAATCCTGTCCATCAAATATTAACCGAGATATCGCGCGGACAAGATATTTGGACGGACAGACGGACAGACAAAGCGATCGCTATATGCCCCCCCCCCTCCAATTAGAGGGGGGGCATAATAATAGGGACTCACCTATGCTCATAGGTTAACACAAATTTGATGAAGACAGATACAAAATGAACACAGAACATATGTGACCTCAAAGAGGAGGCAGGATTACAGAAAGACAGATTTTTTTGGCTATGTGCGAAGGACACATTATAAAGGGTACAAGATCCAGATACTATTTGCATATACGAAGCCATCTGCATCAAGTAATGTCCGAGATGTAATATCATATTGGGTGATTTACACAGAAGAGGAAATAACTCATGGACCACAGTGACATCACATGGTTTTGAGATGTAGACAAAATAATGTTTCATTTGAAGTCCCACTCCATGCTGAAAATAAGAGCAATTTTTTGTAAGGTTCGAATGGTTGGATGATATAATGAAGCACTGGTAAGGAGAGAATAATCAAAGTTTTGCTTAGTCCTTTTCGTTCAAGCCGATGGGTGCTCTCGTGTGGAGTTGATAGATCCAGTAACGCTCTCGAGCTTGGCGTGATTTGGTGCTAGCTTCGAGATCTGGGTCTGATGTCATTACTTCGATAATGTGGAAGCTAATGTGGTCAGTCGTGTGGCCGGCTGACCAGAAATGAAGTGGTGCTGGGTTTAAACTATGATTCCGTGTGTCATTGTAATGTTCTCGGATACGTTCGTGGAAGGTTCTCTTGGTTTCTCCAACGTATTGTTTGGAGCATTTGGTGCATGTGAGTAAATAGATCACATTGCGGGTGCAACAATTGCCAATGAGATTGCTATTGTAGCGTAGTCTAAGTTGTGTGTCCACGAAGTCTTTCATGTGCGCCGTTAGAGTCATGGACGCAGTATGTAGGATGTCGTTCCATCCTGACATAAAGGAGGTATCGTTGGCTCCCAGTTGTGGCAGGCAACGGAGGACGAGTGATGGGGGGCATCTACTCTTATCGATGCAATAGTTGAGGAAAGAGAGGTGGACTTCTAGTCTTTCCTTCTTGCATAGGATGTTTCGTGTAAGGCGGTACGTTCCCATAGCTTGGTCGGGAATTCGTGGGCCTCCCATGACTTCATGGGGGTCTTCTCAGCGTCTTTTGCTGGGACGCTCACCCACAGTGAGATTGATGGCAGATTGGATCGGTTCAGCAGCGGTACTCGTGTTGCTCGCTGATTCTAAG
Organism: Hanleya hanleyi; assembly: GCA_036873755.1. Lineage (NCBI taxonomy): Eukaryota > Metazoa > Mollusca > Polyplacophora > Lepidopleurida > Hanleyidae > Hanleya > Hanleya hanleyi. The sequence goes on along the minus strand of JAVTVY010029552.1, from coordinate 96,634 downwards.
TCCATTCCGCCGAACCCGCTAATGATGCTGGGGCTTGGTGTGATGATGTGGTTGACATCTTCGCCTCTCAGCAAAGATGTCAACTACTAGCCAGTCTTCTAGACTTTTAAGACTTTATACGTCATATCTACGGAAGTCTGTAAATGCATGTGAATAACGAAACCAAAAACATATTCAACATAATAAATTAATCTTTATTCACCAACCTTTGCTTTTTCTTCCGTTTATTTGGACCATTCACCCCCCCTTTTTTGGAGACCATTCATTGTGTCATATCACTACGTAACGGATTATATTACCGGCCTACACTATAGCCAATATACCCCCCACCGGCCCACGCTTACGGCCGACATGTCAATCATTGACCCACACCGGCCTACACCATAGCAACAGGGCCGCTCACCAGCCTACAACGGCCTACGGTCACATAGTTACGATACATACCGGCCTACACGGGCCTACGGTATTTCTCCACTATATAAAGCGGCCGAATGGCCATTCACACACAACCTCTGATGAGATCACATCGATCGAAACCGGTCAGGTTTTTACAGACAGAAGTCAACTCCAGCCTTTGCCGAGTACTGATTTTCTTCACTCCATACGATATAATGAAGCACTGTCTAAATGATTATTAGTTTTTGTTATCTGCCTTTTTTTCTCTCTCAGAAATGCTTACCTCCCCATCGCTCTCCGAATCACTCACTACCAAGTCTTCATGGATAGTGCTGAAAAATAAATAAAGAGATAATCACTAATTAAAACCCAAAATATCTCAACCCCCATTCTAACAGATTACATTCAGAAGATTTTTCTTGTCATTTAGAAAGTGATCGTATAACAACCTTTTCATTATTTTAGGATTACACTATCTTAGTATAGCACAGGTTCTAGTGCAGAAAAGCAACCCCCAGAGTAAGTTACCTAATCGCAGCACTATATGTCAGCGATCTAAACCACTCGGCCAACGGGCCTCCCACAACTGGTAGTCTTGAAAGCGAACATACAGTACCCCTCTGTTGGTCGTAATGACCGAGTGAGTGAATATGATTTAACGTCGCTTTCAACTATATTTCAGTCATATCACGACGTTGGGTCCTATTCCTTTTCACACCCGGGAACCACATGGGTGGGGTCCTATTCCTTTTCACACCCGGGAACCCCACGGGTGCCTCAGTCGCCTCTTACGACAAGCTCTCTGAGGAGCTGAGGCCTATTCTTACCATGACCTAAGGTGTTCACAATGACATCTCAGGTCAATCCCCAGAAGCCCCACGGGGCTAATGGCACAGCTCCCATAGTTGTGCTATATACTAAGATAGTGTAAACCAAAATAAAGAAAATACTGTTATATCACATTTGGTCCAATAAACTTAAATCAGAACAATATATATAGATTATAAAGATAGAAGTTATCTAGTAATCCTATAATTCCACTAATATAAGTAATTGTCAAGGGGAAACCATGTACACATACACCTTTTTTCTGTGTTCTAGTTCGTCAAACATACATACATCCTTGTTCTATTAGGACAATTGAGGAGTCAACTGTACCAATGTTTGTTCAGTTGCTCAACATAACAGTTATAGGTGGTTCAAATATTGATGTAAGACAGCTGTTCACTTAAGTTCACCATTCTAATTGGCTTTACTAAGTGTCCCGAGTTGCAGATGCAAGTCTCGCATGCCACCTTTATGTTGAATATGACAGTTTTTTTTTTTAATTCGAATTTTATTTCCTACATCAATAGACCTGAGCATCAGTTATTTTGTGCACGGAATCTATGCCTGCAACATTTTAAACTGCATGTAGCACTCCAATAGTATTCTAAGAGTGCTAAAGGAAGTGAAATGCAAATTTTCTAAACATGTATTTATTAGCTTAAATGGTTTGGGTTATCTTAAGATGCCCCTTTCATGAAAATCTTTGCAATTCACCTTCGAATACACATGTAGATCTGTACAAGAGGTGACTGGTGTCCAGTCAAAATTCAACTCAATCGAAGTAAACTTCAAATATCTTCTTGTGGAACGAGACAATGCATATTGTGAATACATCTTCATATACACAGGCCTAGTCATGGTGCTTTATTAAACTATTGTACATGCACACAGAATATGAGGAAAAGACAGAGAAGAGAAGTTAAAGGCAGACATGGTTGGTTGGTTGGTTTGGTTGGGCACTCCATCGTATTACAATGGGCACTGGTCATACAGAGGATGCCGTGCAACCCGTTCCCCCACACCGCCCTACACATGCTCCCTCATACCAATGACACATAGCCATCAGTAATTCCCCATTATATCTTCTTTACATCTGTATCCATATCATCTAACATTGATCAGGTTCCATACAGAGTATGCCGTGCAACCCGTTCCCCCACACCGCCCTACACATGCTCCCTCATACCAATGACGCATAGCCATCGGTAATTCCCCATTATATCTTCTTTACATCTGTATCCATATCATCTAACATTGATCAGGTTCCATACAGAGTATGCCGTGCAACCCGTTCACCCACACCGCCCTACACATGCTCCCTCATACCAATGACACATAGCCATCAGTAATTCCCCATTATATCTTCTTTACATCTGTATCCATATCATCTAACATTGATCATACAAAGCCACAACAGTACTTTGGGCTCTCAACAGCTGAGAGTTAGAGGAAGAAAAGTGGACAAAAATTACATCTGACAAAAAAAATAAAATAATAAGCATCCATATAGAGTTTGATGGTCTGAAATGAAACAATAAATCAAGCTCACGTCAATTAGCAACGATAAAACTGCAACGTCTAGTGGATGACTGCAATAATAGTAAGAGATGGGATTGAATTGATAGGCTTAATATGGCTACTGGCAAGTCCATCTAACATTGCTGTAGTCAGTTAAGCAATAAATCAGGAGAAGAGATGGAATTCACCCATCCCTGCCAGGGACCAGGCAATACGTAGGCTGATCCAGGGAGGATTTCTTCAGGAATTATGAGAAACCATTTGACAATATAATGGAAGATTCTGATAAATGGCATTTCCATTGCCAAACAAGGAACCAAACCATAGTGAGTCTTAGCCCATACATTCAGTGTGGCCTTTTTTACACCATTAGGCAGAAAAGTGCTCCTTTTTTTAGTGTCTTTTGTGGGAATTGCTCCTATATAACCCGACATGAGAATCTGTCATGATGGAGATTTTTGTGATCAATTTTTGACAAGGAAAAGATGTTTTGATTACACCTGTAATAATCAACTTGTTCACACCCAAGATAGAAAAGATACATGTTATCTTGAATAAACCCTTCACTCTGTCCACTGGCCTGAGAGGGGGAATTGTGAGGGGAAGTCCATTGGCTGGAGGGTAGATACTTCATGTACGTAGCTATTGTCGGAGTCTTTTTGCAGCTGAAAAGGCTCAAGTCTAGACATATTGTTGTGCCCAGACTTGGCTATTGTATGCATTGTCTCGTGATCCTTACGCGGAGAATGAGCCGGTTGAAGAGGGGGAATTGTGAGGGGAAGTCCACTCGCCTTAGAGGAGGAATTGTGAGGGGAAAATAGAGCTGAGATTAAACAATTCTGTTAACTTCAAAACAAATTTGTCTGTAAGGTTATTTCAGCAGTCGCCAGATAATACAGTGTATATACTACATTTTATATCAAAAATGGTAATAACAGTCTGAAAATGAAAAAAAAATGAGTAACAGAATCAGTTCAACTGTGGATGCCGGGTTAAGTCCAAAAATATGGAAAAAAGCCTAAAGATAGAGACCCCAACAGCCGTATGAGCTGCCATGCGAATTGCGTGTGTAAACACAAATTATGTGGTGTCGGAAAAGGTCATAAAACATGTATTTCTGCCTTAATTAACTGTGAAAATTACTTGGATTAAGTAAATATAATGTTCTGTTGTCGATGGTATTTGAATTAGTCCATAAAATGTTTCGTCATCGGCAGAGAGCAGTTCTGGAGTTCACTTCATTTTGCACACGCGTCTGGTCGTCGTGGAAAATGGCGACGCATTTTTAAAAGTCCTCAACTTGCATGATCCCTTACGATATGAGCCAGTGGGTTTTTCCCTTTCAATTTGGTCTTAAAATTCTCATAATTTCTCACAGAATATCGCAAGAATATTAACTCGATCAAAACGTGCTTCAGTTTTTTCATAGCCCGTTTTGCGGCCCTCGAATGCTGTCTCCGATGAGAATGACCGAGTTAACAGTGGCAGTCCGTTATTTAAATGTTCGTGTCATTGTTCTGACTGATAAATGAATAGAAATTGCACTGGCTCATGTCGTAATCCCGAATTTATTTAGACTTGCACGTCCCGCGAAGAGCAAAACGTCTTGTTGTTCCACGTAACCAGGGGTAACGAGGTCATGACACCAGATGGCGTCTCCCGTCTAAAATGGCGGCACCCTTTTGATAGCGTTTGTTGAGGTTGAATGCTGGCGAAAAACGATCTATTTTGCTATAAATTTTGCGCTATTGTTACTGTTTAATGTATAAATTAATATGTGATATCTCAGAATGTATTACAGTGTCAATTTCCACGACAGTAAATATCTCGCAAGTCGTTTGATGGTTTACCATGGAATTCTCCTTACCACGTCCAGCTGGTACAGCATGCGGTTGACGTTTTCGCGGGTATTGAGAAAACAGCTCCACTCATGTTAGTAGTAATCTCCCTTGAATTGAACTTGAAAGCGTGGACTAAACTTGCAATTTGAAACAAAGCAGTTGAAATGTTGAATTTATTTCGCCAGAATAATATTTCTTAAAATGTTTTATGATTAAAAAAAATTAATAGCGTATAAAATAGTCGTGATGAAGTAAGTTTTATCAGTCTGTGTTACTTTATTTTATTTTACAACAACAACAACATTTTTTTAACTCCACTCACTGGAACGTTTTTCCTTCTGGCTGACAATGGTGCTTCATCTACTTTACTACAGAATGAACAAAAGGAAATGTGGGCTCTTCAACTGATTTGATTTAAAATAATTATCAATTAATTTATTTCTTATCACTTTTATTAGAAAATTAGAATATACATCATCAAGTAAAATGAATGTTCCATACTGAGTAAGACATTTATGGAAATGAACTCCTCATTAATGAATGTCAGTGGGCAGAGATAATTATGTGGGGTGGCAATATTCAGGTTGTCCATGGGTTCAATCTTTTTCTCAATAAAATTCAAGTTCACATTTAGGAATTTTGGTGACATTTGATACCTGTTTCAATGCAGGTACCCTGGTACTATAGTAAAACGCTGTTCCATTATGCAAATTTATGCAAATTAGGCAGCTAAATATTGCCGCGGCGTCGACAAAATGCCCACCAGCAGAACTGGCATGTTCAAAAACCCTGACTACCAAATTTTATTAAAATTGTCCTGAAATTAAAAGAAAGGAAAACGTTTTTGTAGAAATTTACTCATAATTGTGTACAATTTTACCCATTAATCTCCCATTGTTTTAACATAGACTGATTTCCGATAAACCACTGGAATAAAATAACTTCAAAAATCTGCATAAAATCAAGTTTTGATTCGTTTTCGAAAATTTAAAAAGCGTTGAACTTCAAAAAATGCCTCCTATGAAATCAAATCTAAACTAGTCCAAAATAAATAAGATGAAAAAACTGTTGGGGTCTCTACTAAAGATGCAAAAACTGAAAGTAAGTGACTGAAAATCTAATCAAGTCATCTAAGGGTGGATATGAAGAGATGCAGAAAATTGTATTTCTCTATATTTTGAACAGTTTTTTGTCATACAACTAACGAAGTTGGGATGGATGGAAACATGGACGGATGGATGGTCAGGCAAATCAAGATGCTCTACCGGATTCACAGGATGCATACACATTATAGTTTCTCACATTAGTAACATCAGTCCATCATATATTATAAATTATTACTTTTTCTTTCCAAATTACAGGTATGTCAATTATTGGGCATTCAGGTACGTATATATTTCCTGATAATAACCTTTGTCTGTAACCTGTAACAACAGGCAGAGAGGAAAACTCAGGATGCAGGACAATGTCAAATGGTACAATAGGGCACACTTCCATTGATGATAGATGCGGTGGAAATGGACACAGACGGCATGATTCATAAGCTGGTCAGATCTCTGTGTCAAGGCAGATCACGATTAACAGCCAAATAATTACGCTGAATACATTTTTAATCACAGCGTAACAGTCCGGGTAAATTACTGCCTCGATCGTTCTGAACAGCGGGGAGATGGAATTAAGACAGGGCAATACAGATAATCAACGGCTGTCCACCAGTCTCCAGCTATTGATCCTCTGATGAGCCAAGCAAACGTTACCCACACATCTCTGTCTTCTCAGCTCCTTTCAATTACTATCTCAGTCCACAGCAACGTAGATAGATGTGTTGTGAAAACATTACATTGCACATGATAGAATAAACTGAAAATCTATGTACAGTGCCGCCTCGCCATAGCGCGCCTCGATAAAACGCGAATTCGGATATAACGCGCACAATTTCTTGTCCCCCAAAATAAAACTCAAAAAAAAAAAAAAAAATCGGTAAATTAAGAAATTTCGAAAATATTTTAACACTGTTGTTAAAACATAACTCACGAAACACCAATTGCACATAATAACGTGTTGATTGTGTGTGTATTTGTTTTGTGTTAGGCCTAAATTGTTAAAGCTACCGTACCGGAAATTATGGCCCACCTGTGGTACGTGCGACCACGTGGTGAACAACAACAACGCAGTCATCAATGTGAACTTTGGTGTGCTAGAAAACAAGTTGTAGCATGCCTAAAGACTTAATTAATTAAGAGAGACTGTCAAACTTCTGAGTACACATTGTCATGTGTGTATACCAGAATGACATTTTTGGACAAGGAAAACTTGAAATGAGGTCTGCAGATCAAGAAACTTCTATTTAGTTATTGTACATGTACATTCAAGTGTGAAATTACGGGATATACATGTACAGAACTTTAATGTAAAATACACTTAACATGTCAAACAATGTCAAGAAGTTTTTTCTATATGTATATGGTAGAGCAGAAGCTCAAAGACTACAAATAATGTTGTGGTTATTTAATTTAATACATGTTGCAGTATTGCACATTATATTTAGTCAAGAAAGGGAAGATTGAGAAAGATTCAAGAGTTTTGACAAAAATTCAAACTGGAGTCAATGGGCAAGGTGTCCATATAGGAAGACCATGACCACGCCATGCGTAAGGGCCATTGTTACATCGTAATGGCTAAGAACCCCAGACAAAAATTCTGTCAAACTCAATTTTTTAGGCTCCATGGAGTGTGCATGTTCTGCACTTGTAACATAGCTACATTATGAAAACTATTGTGTGTTAACTATTTCTTTCTTCAATTTTCATACTTTCTCCGTGATGTAAAATATCCTGTTTATGTCCCATGTCATGTGGAGAAATATTTACCAATGGTCCCACTCTATGTTATTTTTTCACGTTTTATACCAATATCAGCAACATTTATTCTAAAAATAAGTAATCTTGTGAGCAAATGTGTTTTCTGCTTTTTGTCTGTTAGAAATCACAAATACGAAGCTGCGCATCAGAAAACCCCTCGGCTCTGGGCGCCAGCCATTCATAATGTATTCAATTTGAACCAAGACTTCAGGAACACCAAGCAGTCAAGTGACATATATACAGATTATGAAAAATTTTGTACTTAGAAATGGTCTCTAAGGTTTCCATCCAATCAGAGAAACCGGTATTCATTACATAAGTCTTTTGATGCATCGATGATGTATAGCAAATTTTACATCGAGCATTTGAAAGTTATCAGAGATAGAGATCATTAATGATTTCGCATAAATTAAAGATGGCCACCCATCCTTCCCACCACTCAGGAGAACTGATGTAGTTATTCATTGCAAGTCTTCTAATACATGGATGCTGTATACCAAGTTTCATATAGAACACTGAAACGGTATCAAAGCTATACATCATTAAAGATTTTGCATAAATTAAAGATGGCCACCAAGGTTTCCGCCCAATCAGAAACACCAGAACTGTCATTTATCGTAAGTCTATTGATGCATGTATATCAAATTTTACATCGAGTACTTGAACGGTATCAGAGATAGAGATCATTAATGATTTTGCATAAATTAAAGATGGCCGCCCATCCTTCCCGCCACTCAGAGGAATTGATGTGGTTATACATTGAAGGTCTCTTGATACATCGATGCTGTATACCAAGTTTCATATAGAACATTGAAATGGTATCAGAGATATACATCATTAAAGATTTTGCATAAATTAAAGATGGCCACCAAGGTTTCCGCCCAATCAGAGAAACCAGAACTGTCATTTGTCATAAGTCCCTCGATGCATCGATGATGTATACCAAATTTTACATCGAGCACTTGAACGGTATCAGAGAACGAGATCATTAATGATTTTGCATAAATTAAAAATGGCCGCCCATCCTTCCCCCCACTCAGAGGAACTGATGTGGTTATTCATTGCAAGTCTCTTAATACATCGATGCTGTATACCAAGTTTCGTATAGAACACTTGAATGGTATCAAAGATATATATCATTAAAGATTTTGCATAAATTAAAGATGGCCGCCAAGATTCCCACCGAATCAGGGAAACTGGTTTGGTCATTCCTTTGAAGTTTCTTGATGCATCGATGATCTATACTAAGTTTCACACTGAACAGTGAAATGGTACCGGAGATACACAAGATTAATGGTTTCGCATAAATTAAATATGGCCGCCAAAGTTTCCAACCAATCAGGTCCAGATTCAATAGGGTTCTAGGTCATGAGCATATAGATGTGCAGTGCAAGTTTGGTGTGCCTAGGGTAAGTCGTTCTAAAGATATCTTGGTAACGAGAAAGCTGTGATGATTTCGCATAAATTAAAGATGGTCGCCAAAGTTTCCAACCAATCATGCCCAGATTCAATAGGGTTCTGGGGCACGAGCATATGGATGTGCAATGCAAGTTTGGTGTGCCTAGGGTAAGTCGTTCTAAAGATATCTTGGTAACGAGAAAGGTGTGACGGACAGACGGACAGACGGACGGACAGACGTACATGACGACGACAATACCCTTCGGCCAAATTTTAGCCGAGGGGTAAAAAGTGATTAAATTGTCGCATTTTAACACCGCTTCGCAACGAGCTACAACTCTTATAATCCCATATACTTTCGCAAAGGCGAATGAAGACTGGAAATAAATATTCATAAGGTGAAGTAAAACAGCATCATTGATTGGCCAAGACTGAGCGAACTTTTCAGAGGCCTGGCTTTCAGAGCATCACGGTTTGTTAGCGGGTGGTCGCCATGGTCACTTGTCGATGAGAGGCCGCGTGGGCAGGCAGAGGAAGAATGGCGGATAAACATTTTAAAACGGAGATGAACAGGTCCCGGAAAAATGTTTATAATAAACTCAGAAGCGCTGATTTAACAAGTTAGTCATCAATGTCAGATACTCTGGTTGTTTATACTCGCGTTACATGAAATGTTAAGGAATTTGGAAGCAGATTTTACTATTTTTTTTAACGTTTCACTTGGAGCACACCAAATACATTAAATCGCACATTTTTCGTCGTTTATTTCTGTTCCTCTCCCGATTTGATTTCACCTTTATTACAAAACATACCAACAGTCCATATAGTCAGTCAGTTGTGGCAGCCATTGCATCATTCAGTATTACCATTTTATTCTGTCGAAACCTCCATCCATATATTTTTATCAAATCAGAACAGGCTTTGAGTCTCATGACTACAACATGGCAGACACACGAATGACTTTACTATTCACAATCCCACTAGCAACATGATGAATTCACACAGTGCTTTATTTTTAAGGCGCTTTCGCTCTCGCGCGCCTCCCGCTCGCCTTATTCTCGATCGAGGTGCACTTTTTTTAGCGCACCTAAAATATCCAACTACTGTTCAAGCGTAGAGTATGTACGTACGGCATGGCGCAAAAAAATGTCGGGCCCCTCGATTAAAATGCGCCCTGTTCCATTCAGACTGCGGCCCGTCTCTTAAATCCGTTCCCTGCTGCTATATTACATGAATACAGGTTGTTTATTTCCGAATAATTTGTCAACATCGCCAAACATCATGGAGGAGCCGCCGCCCTATTGGCTGGAAGCAACGTATTCCAGTACTGGCGTTTAGATTGGCTGGAGGCGATACTCTTGGCCAGTGAAAAACTTCGTTACGATGTCAGCCTCGTGTCGCGGGAAAAACCCCTGCTGGTTGACACTGACAAGCAATCGAACTCTACGCTGACTACAACGCTGACAAGGACATTAATAACAAGAATAAATGCCTGTACTAAGCTCTTTTAATGATAAGTTCGAAGTTCCAATACTTATTAAATAAATTGGCTATAGTTTGTCTCATGTGGACCCTGTTTATTCATTGGTAATCTGTTGAACCTAAAATGTTCAGTCTATAAATCGTCAGCAATTTCTGCGCCATTGGACACGCAAGTCTAATTTTATGCGACCGATATAAATGCCGCATTATTGCCGCAGAAATTACAAATTGAATTGAAGCCTTATTGACCTATGGCGATATTACGTAGCCCATTTCGTCTGAATACTAAGCTTGTTTAGCAGCAGCAACAACAACATATTTCCAATTTCCAGTAAAAAATATGAATATCTTGAAAAAATATATCATATGTACAGTAGATCTAGTGAGCTGAAAATCATACTTTGTTATTCAGCTTTGAGACACTGTTTGGTATACAAAATGTTCAAAAAATAATATTCAATAGCATTTTGGAACTTGTAAAGATGTTCTATATGTCATTAGTTTCATAGATTTGAGTTCTTATAAGAATCTAGTTCAGTAATTATAGGAATGGCAATGGCCTTTGGCAAATTGATTGGATCAGTACATACTTTTCTCAACTTGATATGTTGGGTATTCCAAACAGATGATCATAAGATCATTATTTCACACTGGTAGGGTACCATAAACTCTCAATTTTTTAAATTGAAAATCACTCCCCTGAAAATTTTCAGAAGCACGATTTTTAGCTCCCCTTGTCACTCCCCTTAACCGATTTAGGTGCACATAATTTAGCTCTCCTGCCTTATATTAATATGAAGCACTGTTCACATGCATTACATTAATCACACAAGTGGACAAACTTCAGCTCAAATTCTTATGTGAAGTGGGCATTTCAAACTGTCACTTCTTTTTGCAAATATGGGGCAAAATATTCCCAAAAATTGCAACTTTCAATTTTCTGTCACCAAGCCAAGCTTGTTCCTCGTATCGATTGAAAACCCTTTGCATTTCACCTTTAAATCCATGAAAATGTCTGGTATTTTCTCGAAATTACTGCCAAAGGCTACAAGGTTTTTAGAAGCCATACATGGGAATATCATTAAATGTCATATGTGAACTTATTTGGTCCATTTCTTAAGTGTGCAACAGATAGAAGAGAACCACATTCATTCCATTTGATTGGCCCAATTTGGTCATGGTTACATGTACTAAAGCCAAGTCTGACAAGATTATATAAATTTAATAACATATGCAGTATCGGGGTTTTCGTTGAGTAGGGCAGTGATTTCATGAAGGACACTGTCAGACGGGGAGATAAATTGGTCTGCAAAGCCTTAATATCTTCAGTAGAAGTGGTCTCATTCACTGGAAAACAGCTGACAGATTGGAGGTAAGGTGTCCACTTAGCTGTCATCCAGACCAAAAGCTTGCTCAAGCTGAGTACAAGAAGTCAGGTTAGGGACCCAGATCAATTCTCTACTGGTTTGACACTGTTATTGTAACACTGCCATCACTCTATTTAATGGAATTCCAATTACAGATCATTCTCGCTAATTATCAATTGCAAACCAATATTTGATATCATATATGGTCCTCCTTCCATCATTTTTGTTTTTTATTGTTTTTTGCCAGCTCACCTTCGACAAATAATCTTAGATGTACACGTGGATAGTCAACCCTCAGTCCTTGACATGAGCAAATCTTGGGCGAGTTACGAATCAGTCTCCTAAAATGGCCTGGGCGAGCTATCGCTCTCCTATCAATCACTCGCCTAAAAATGTTTGGGAGAGCCATCACTCGTGTAGGGTGAGTGATGCCAAATATTATGCTGCTGGAGAAACTACTGTCTATCTCACATTACGACGCAAAGTCATTTTCGTGGATTTATCAGTTAATATAACACATTAGCTTTTGAAACTAACACTATATTCTAAACTCTATCTGTGTAATTATTTGTCATCAAAAATATTTCCCTGACATGAGAAATTGTTAAAAAAATCTCCAAAGCTTGTCTCGTTCGAGCAACCGACGTACCTTGCTGTGAAACCAACCGGGCAAGTCCATTTTCATTCACAGGAGAGACACTGCGCTAGGGGAAGTAACTCATCCCGCATATTCACACTGAAACATCAGCACTCAACAACTCTCCGGCTCCTATTGGCGAAAATGGACTTGCCCGATCGTCGGCAACATCCACTTGCTCGGACGAACAAGCTTTGAAGATTTTCTTAAACAATTTCTCATGTCAGGGAAATATTTTTGATGACAAAGAAAGACAGTTTGGAATATATTGTGAGTTCGACAGCAAAGGTGTTATATTAACTGATAAATCCACGAAAACGACGTTGCGTCGTAATGTGAGACAGACAGTAATAAAGCTCACTAGCTAACTCTCGACCGTCATCCGTTTGATCAGTATTAAATCCAATATTTGTCTGTACGGCAGTTCCCCAGTTTTTGAAAGTCTTAATTTCAACTCTGTTCCCTTTTGTAAGAACACTTTCTGCCATATTTATTCCGAATAAAAAAAATCAAGAAGACAGCAAAAACCACCTCCGGTGTCACAGTGAAAAACATGGCTGAACAGTCCAAGCACATGCTTGTTTTCAAGGCTACAGAGCACGTGGCGAGAGGGAAAAAATTTCACTGCACCACGGACCAATGAACGTGTCCGTACAAAAATATAACCAGTCGCAACACCAATTGCGTTCGACTTTACATAAATACCTTTGGTTGTCACTTTGTGTCGACTGCGCATGTTCTGCAGAATTCCCCAAATGTACTTCCGTTTTCACTTCCAAAGCAAGCGTGCAAACACAAGCAAGCGAGGCGATGCCGAGTCGCTTAACAGAAAGTTTATCCAGTGCTGGATTTTAGCGCTCGATATGGGCGAGCGACAAATCGGACGCCTGAACTCTCGGGGCGTGTGTGGGCGAGAGCGAGAGCGATCGCTCGCCTTTCATGGAAAGGACTGAACCCTCGTTACCACGACCAACTTGTTGTTGTACCAGATTTGGTATTCAAACGAAAAAGGCTATACCAAAGATGAGTGAAAAGAAACAATGTTCACTTTTTACGAGTAATAGCACACGGGTGATTGTGTCGTATAATTGATGGAAAAAAACATTGCTTTGAAGTTCTGTTAGAGCATGATCAAGTTGTTAGCTCTAAATCTACTCTTCTATATAGCTCACAATCAAATCAATTTTATCTTGGAAATATAGATCAAGGTCAATGCAGGGGCTGCGAAATGGGGGGCAGGGGCTACAGCCCCACTCACTTTTCGCGACTGCAATGTTATAAGTCCTATCTTAGATAGCACCAGCATTTAACATGGCCGATATAGAGTTCAGCCCGATCTACCATCAAATATCCCACAAGCCAGGCAACTGTGGTTGTTGTGTTAGGAAATCACCTAATGAATACCATGATAGTTCACTTAAATGGATGGATCTGAAATGCCCCAAAATTGCTTCTGATGGCTCTCAGAACACCGCGAGGTCTTTGGCGGGCCCCAGACCCCCGGCTAAAGTGCCTAGGACTCTCTTTTCCCCCATCAGTGGTTTCATTAAGGAATGGAGTAGAAGTTGAAATGGCCAAAGTAGGAGTTGCCCCTTCTTTGAAACTGAGATCGCAACGCGATCGAACTGAGGGAGCCTAGCGACCGAAAGGGGGGGAGTGTGAGGGGGGGCCACCCCCCCTCGCGGCAGAATTTTTTTTTTGAAAATGAACAATGGAATGGTGCTCTCAGAGAGCTTTTCAGCAGAAATGGTGCTCTCAGAGAGCTTTTCAGCAGAAATCGTGAACTGCCACCTTCACTCTCCAGTGTACCAGTAACTGCAATAACATCTAATTTTAAAACAGTTCTTCAAAGAAAGTCTTTTCACATAAAAAGGAATAGTTTTGAGAACTCGTTGACTGATCTTAGCAATTTTAAACCCTGCTTGTTTTGTTTTTTTTATAAATATGCAGCCCACTTTTTACTTATTTACATTTTTTTCTCAAATAAGAAAAATAAACATTTCTGCATATTTATAAAAAAAAAATAAGCGATGTTTAATATTGCTAACAACAACCAAAGAGTTCTCAAAACTATTCCTTTTTATGTGAAAAGACTTATTTGTCAGGTGCTTGAATTTCTTCATCTAAAGAGGACAAAATCACACTGAAACTGATTTCTCATTCAAGAAAATTTCACCCATTCAAGCAAAAATCCCAAGAACTTATGTGCGGTTGATACTTTGTGCACAAAATGCATTTATTGCGTCGGTGGCGACAAAATACGCAGGGAAATCAGACAAAACAATGAGTTTTGGTCAATTGGCAATATTAGCCAGTGTATGGTCCACTTTCTCACAAATCCTTTCACATTTACATGACGAACACATGTCGTCGTTGTTGTTAAATTTCGCGCAAATTGGCACTTATTCAATGCTTCTCTGTGGACAGAATATAACAGAAAATGATTTGAAAGTAGCCTTGAAAAAGTTTATTCATGCCAGACGAATCTGTGAATTGATAATTACCTGGGGTTTTTTCGGGATTACCTAAAAAAAAACTCCAAACTAGCTTGACGTTTCATTTTGAATGGCGCACGAAGTACAAACCTGGCGCACGAAGTACAAGCTCAGTGATTGGCCGAATGACCGAAGACGTCATTCTTTGGCGCAGTACCAACCAATCGTTATCGTGTTTCATTCATATTCGTTTATTTCGGTAACAACAACAACATGTGAACCACGTGGATGGCGGAGAACAGCTGAAAAATCTGGTGTACAATTTTCATTCGGCAGAACGAATGGTGGCAATTTCATCGGACAAGGCGGTACTCGGACAGCCCAAGAAGTGTGCCGTTAGATTAGGGACCTGGTGGCCACTGGATTTGAGATTGACACACACTAAAAAATGACTGACAATATTGGAGTAGGTGTCGCAAATTTGCGAGATGCCGTCGCCTGCGACGGGCGACGGCTTCTATTGAAACCACTGCCCATGCCCCTTTGGATTCCTGACTAGGGGTCTGATGAGTTATTGTCCGGACTTGAAAATCTTACGGAATTACGGACACCGGTGTTTCTAAGTCCCCCCCCCCAAGCCCCCCCTACTAAGTAGCGGAGGACAACAAACTTAAAGATGACCGCTCATCCTTCCCGCCACTCAGAGGAACTGATGTGGTTATTCATTCATGCAAGTCTCTTCATACATCAATGCCTCTATACCAAGTTTCGAATAGAACACTGAAATGATATCAGAGATAAACATCATTAAAGATTTTGCATAAATTAAAGATGCCCACAAAGGTTTCCGCCCAATCGGAGAAAACAAGACCTGTCATTTATCGTAAATCTCTTGATGCATCGATGATGTATACCAAATCTTACATCGAGCACTTGAACAGTATCAGAGATAGAGATCATTAATGATTTTGCATAAATTAAAGATGACCGGACATCCTTCCCGCCACCCAGAGGAACTGATGTGGTTATTCATTGCAAGTCTCTTGCTGTATACCAAGTTTCATATAGAACACTTAAATGGTATCAGTGGTATCAGAGATATATATCATTAAAGATTTTGCATAAATTAAAGACGGCCGCCAAGGTTTCCACCCAATCAGGTAAACTGGTTTGGTCATTCCTTTGAAGCTTCTTGATGCATCGATGGTATGTTACACTGAACACGAAATGGTACCCGAGATACAAAAGATTAATGGTTTCGCATAAATTAAAGATGGGCACTGCAAGTGTGGTGTGCCTAGGGTAAGTCATTGTAAAGGTATCTTGGTAATGAGAAAGCTGTGATGGTTTCGCATAAATTAAAGACGGCCGCCAAAGTTTCCAACCAATCGGGTCCAGATTCAATAGGGTTCTGTGTCTTGAGCATATGGATGTGCACTGCAAGTTTGATGTGCCTAGGGTAAGTCGTTCTAAAGATATCTTGGTAACGAGAAAGGTGTGACGGACGGACGACCAGATGGACGTACATGACGATGACAATACCCTTTGGCCAAAATTGGCCGAGGGGTAGAAAGGACAAAAATAAGAAAACATGCTGGCAGTGAGCACCATATGGTACCACCATGTAGGTATTGTCATGTAGTATATATGTACCAAGTTTGGTGGCTCTAAACCACATGCAAAGGTGTCAATGGTTGAAAAACTAGAGGTTCCGCTTTGACCCTTGAGTTGCCGCTACGGCATGAAGCCTATGCTGGTTGTTTTTTAAGCAAAAACATACGTCTCCCCCAACCTCTCACCTTGCCTTGAGTGGGCACATAATTTAAGGGAAAGTACTATAAAATGAATGTAGCAATACGTATCCTAAACAAAGCTGCGCATCTAAATATATTAATTACAAAAAGGTGATTTTTATTGTTGCAGTAACCCAGTGAGGAGTCGGGATTTATATACATGTAGCAGTGAGTGGATTGCCGACATCTACAGCATCCAACCAATGTGAAATACATGTAATTGTGAAGCATCAACTATTTCGAAACTGATCACATTATAGGAAAGATGCAAAACATACTAGAACTCGTGGACTTCGAAAGACTGCCGTTATCTGTGTGATTTTATGGTTTTGATGTTTGACTGTGATCTTTAGAAATACATAGTTTTTCCTATTTCCCAAAATTTGATCATGTGTATAGGTTGTGTTATGTGTAATGCTTTAGTTACCTTTGACAGTCATAACAAGATGAAAGGTACGAATTATCCCATTAATTAATTTGATGCTTCAGAGAAAATTTTAATGAAAATCAGAGCGTCTGAAGTCCATCGACATTGAAACTACTGATTTGGCTTGGAACCTTAACATTCAGTACCCAGCATGGAAAGCAATCTCGAGTGATATCCTCGTTATCCACATACCAAATCTGCAAAGAATCCGTTCAGGTTTTTGAAAGTTACCATCCACAAGTAACTATTTTTTTACTTGTCTTCCTGGTACTTCAGCTTGTCACCCCTTCTGAAATTTTTTGCATCACCAAACTGTCATGTATTCCAACTAGTTTCTCCATTTTTTTCATGCATTGTAGAATTTGAACACACGTTTTTCTTCCCTCGATCGGGAGACGTTGATGACACTGACAGATTTATCTCCTTCCTCTAGCTCTGCATTGCCAAGATCAATGTCCTCACTTCATGATGTTGATCATCATCCTAACGCATGGCACGATCAAACGTAGAAACTTCTGCTCATAGCCATGCAGTAATGGGTGATATCCGAGTATATTAGGGCATTTCCCAATTGGTCACATCCGATTGGTCCCGTGAGATCCGACAACGGCGCAATCACATTCATAAAACGAAGACACACCTCCAGAAAGCCATCGACTGAAATGATCCCTTGGTGGGCCTCGAAATGCCCCTATCACAAAATAAAAAGCATTTCATTTTCCTGTGAACTGTCGCCGATTTTATTTTTTTGAAATAGGTAAGGTCGTTTGTAATATGATTTTTCTTAAGGAAAACAAATAAGCATGCTCCATTAGAGTGAGAACTAAAGTAGCTGATTCGCACAACTTCGTTTTTGTCTCGCATAGAATCCCCCAGTCTTGCGCCTCTGCACTCAAGTGAGACTGACATGTCTGAAATGCCCAGGTCAAAATATTTAAATACAGATAATTTCATTGGCTCGTTTAAATGCGGCGGGCATGTGACTTGATGCTTCAGGAACAACTTTCGAACAGGATTATGTCCCTCCAGAAATATATCCTTTGCAGCCGAGAGGTGGCATCATGTGGAATACATGCCGAATCATAGCGTTGAGCTAAGGACAGTCTTAAGCGAAACGTGAAATCCCCTCAGCATGCTAAGATGGATGTTGACTCGGTGCGCTCATTTCTCTCACCAGATTGTTCCACTATCAGGGAGTTCAGTGAAACATGTCAACAAAAGGTTGAATTATAAGATTAAATTTGTTGGAACGATATTTTCTTAAATATCATAACAGCAGGTGGGGGGGGGGGGGGGTTAGCCACTTTTTCATCTATGTTAGTATTAAACCCAGAATAAAAACTTGAATTTGAAAAATAGAATTTTTGAGAAATTTTGAAATTGAGTTTTGCCCCAAACAATTGTTTTTTATCGATGGGAAAAATGCGCACGAAACACGCGCAAAAAAAATGTGTTATAGTGGATAAATATTGAATTCTTCAAGAGATAAGTCGAGTTCCCAAATGAAAATGTCGTGACAAATAATCAAGCAAAATAATTGTTGTTGTTGTTGTTCCTGCACTAGATCAACTCGCGAGTGCTACGTTGGCGTGTCTGGAGCCAGTCAAAATCGACACGGGCAACGTAACGTTCATGTTCATGTTCATGTGTTAGCTGCCCGTGTTGGCAAGCACGATTTTCTTCCGATTAAAATACTCAGTGACAAAGTTTAATTCGGCTTTTATTCTCCGCAATAAAACGATCACTCCGCTCGTTCTCGAATTGCTCTTGCCAGGCATGAACACTTGATAGAAATACAGGCCAGATCGTGCCATCAATCTAGTGCAGTTCTTTTTATTTATCCATTAGTTTTGCCTTTCAAGCTTCGCTAACCACAGCGCCCTCAACGAGCAGATTAATTACATAAAGGGAGATCACTTTCAAGAAGCTGTCGTAAAAGTCTCGCGAGAGCCCATTTTACAGTATGCGCAAAGACATTTCATGCATCTGCCTTCAGTAGTTTCCAAGATATGGAGGACAGATACGCACATTTTGCATGGACCCATGCAAGCACTAGCTCACACCAAAAACTAATTAGATCATAAGGCCATTTCAATGAAGCTTCCATCCACGTTTGGTGAAATTTCATTAAGTAGTTCTCCACATATCTTGTAGACAAGAGTAGTCCTGTACATACATGTAACAAGGCTGGACATCAGAAACAGATCGATGCACGCAAACAAACCAAAACCTAATCAGATGAGGAGGCCATCACGATAAAGCTGCCATCCAAGTTCGGGGAAATTCCATCCAGTAGTTCTTCAGATATTTTACAGACAAGGCTTGTCTATACATGTACAAGTAGACAGATGGATGAACACCAAACACGCGCGCACACCATAACATAATAAGATGCGGAGGCCATTCCAATAAAGATTCCATCCAAGTCTGGTGAAGTTCACCAGAGGCCATCACGATGAAGCTTCCATCCAAGTTCGGGGAAATTCCGTCCAGTAGTTCTCCAGATATCTTACAGACAAGGCCCGTCTATACATGTAAGTAGATGGACAGGCAGACAGACAACATACCCAGACGAACGCATGCATGCATACCGAAACCTAATCATATGAGCCCATTGCAATGAAGCTTCCACTCAAGTTTGGCGAAATTCCGTGGGGTAGTTCTCCAGATATCTTGCAGACAAGGCTTGTATATACATGTACAAGTAGATGGACGGACGGATAGACACGAACGAACGCTCGCACACACACACCAAAACCTAATCAGACGAGGGGCTATCCCAATGAAGCTTCCATCCAAGTTTGGCGAAATTCCGTCGAGTAGTTCTCCAGAAATCTTGCAGACAAGGTCTGTATATACATGAACAATTAGATGGACGGACGGACGATGGACATGGATAAATGCACATACACACCCAAACCTAATCAAATGAGGGGGCTATCCCAATGCACCTTCCATCCAAGTTTGGTGAAATTCTGTCCAGTAGTTCTTCAGATATCTTGCAGAAAGGGCCTGTATACACATATACATGTACAACTACATGGACAGACTGAGGGATACCGAACATGGACGAACGCACACACAAACCAAAACCTAATCAGATGAGAGGGCTATCCCAATAAAGCTTCCATCCAAGTTTGGTGAACTTCCGTTGAGTAGTTCTCCAGATATCTTGCAGACAAGGCCTGTATATACATGTACAAGTAGATGGACGGACGGACACCGGACATGGATGAACGCATGCACACATACACCAAAACCTGATCGAATGAGGGGGCTATCCCAATAAAGCTTCCATCCATGTTTGGTGAAATTCCATCCAGTAGTTCTCCAGATATCTTGCAGACAAAGGCCTGTATATACATGTACAAGTAGATGGACGGACGGACACCGGACACGGATGAACGCATGCACACACACCAAAACCTAATCAAATGAGGGGGCTATCCCAATGAAGCTTCCATCCAAGTTTGGTGAAATTCTGTTCAGTAGTTCTCAAGATATCTTGCAGACAAAGCCTGTATATACATGTACAAGTAGATGGACGGACACCGGACACGGATGAATGCACACACACACACCAAAACCTAATCAAATGAGGGGGCTATCCCACTGAAGCTTCCATCCAAGTTTGGTGAAATTCCGTCCAGCAGTTCTCAAGATATCTTGCAGACAAGGCCTGTATATACATGTACAAGTAGATGAACGGACGGACGGACACCGAACACGGATGAATGCATGCACACATACACCAAAACCTGATCAAATGAGGGGGCTATCCCAATGAAGCTTCCATCCAAGTTTGGTAAAATTCCGTCCAGTAGTTCTCAAGATATCTTGCAGACAAGGCCTGTATATACATGTACAAATAGATGGACGGACGGACACCGGGTATGGATGAACGCACACACACACACAAAAACCTAATCAAACACAGGAAGGAAGCAATCAGAGATTGCTCAATTGTATGCCCCCCTCCCCCTTTAATCCGACACTGCCCCGCCATTGTTCAGTTCTTTATTGGTTGGTGGAGGCCTAATTTGGATAATTATAAAAATTCTGTTTTAGTCACTTTTTTGCCATGCCTCACATAATACATATTCCAAGTATCAAGCAACAAGTGATAATACGATGCTTCGATGCAAGATGGTCGCCAGGGCTTTCGCCAATCTGACCTGGTCATGAGACCTACATTCCTTGAGAGTATATTGTGGTGAAATTATGAAGCGATCAGTGAACTTTGAATTTTGCACCCAATTCACTGTTTTGGGGGCAATTTCATACTTCAGGACCTATGTTGTTTGCTTTGGAATGTAGAATAACATATAATATAGCCATTTTCCTGGTTCAAATCGGTTATGGACGGAGATCCAGCTTGGAAAAATAAATATATCCCATTCACTTAGGTTTAAACAAAGGGCCATAACTCTTGAAAATATAACCGAAAACAGAGAACTTCACGTTGCACATCTATGGGTCACTGACCACATATCATGCAAATTTCGTACTTGTTCATACAATATTAACCGAGATCGAGCCCTACAAATCCCAATTCACAAAGATTTGAAGAAAAAAAGGGTCATAACTCTTGAAAATATAAGCGAAATGTGGAGAAACTTCACGCTGCACAACTACAGGGCACTGACCACATATCCTGCAAATTTCATAATTGTTCATACAATATTAACCGAGATCCAGCCCGGACAAGTTCCAATTCACAAAGATTTGAAGAAAAAAGGGCCATAACTCTTGAAAATATAGGCGAAACGCGGAGAAAATTCACGCTGCACAACTACAGGGCACTGACCACACATCCTGCATATTTCATAATTGTCCATACAATATTAACCGAGATCCAGCCCGGACAAGTCCCAATTCACGGAGAATTCAGGAACAAAGGGCCTTAACTCTTGAAAATATAAGCGAAACGTGGAGAAACTTTACGCTGCACAACTGTGGGTCACTGACCACATATCATGCAAATTTCATACTTGTCCATACAATATTAACCAAGATCCAGCCCGGACAAGTCCCATTCACAGAGATTTCAGAAAAAGGGCCATAACTCTTGAAAATTATACCAGAACTCGGAAAAAACTCTACGCTGCACAACTATGAGCCACTGGCCACATTCCATGCAAGTTTCAATCCTGTCCATCAAATATTAACCGAGATATTGCCCGGACAAGAAATTCGACGGTACCCACATTCGAACCTTAAGTGGTTACAATTGTGCAACATTGTAACGAAACATTGTTGAAAGTTGGCTGCAATGTTGCACAATAATACCACTGATGGATGTTTAGTTCAAAAACACCAAGAAAAAAACAGTGTTTTAAAATCGTTTCTTATAGAGAAAACACTGTTTTAAAATCGTTTCTTATAGAGAATATCCATCATTAAAACACTGTCTTTAAAGAATTGCACAAGGCATTCTTAGGTGGTTAACCACTTAAGAAGGAAAAACCACTTAAGACGTCCTTATACGCAAGAATGACCACTTAAGGTATCAAATGCAAGAACGGACGGACAGACGGACGGACAAAGCGATCGCTATATGCCCCCCCTCTAGTTAAGAGGGGGGGCATAACAATAGCTAGCTATTGAATGTCGAAACTGATGCCAACAGCATACCTTCAAGTAGATGTAGTATATGTGTACCAAGTTTGATGACTCTAAACCACTTGCAAGGGGTCAACGGATGCTATCTGTGACAAACATACATACATGCGGAGGTTTCAGGTCGGCTCTTTTAACAGTATGGACTTTTTACATACATCCTGTGTATGATAATAGGATAATAAGCAAAACTGAAATTCTCCCACTTTGTTAGGTTCCTGCAGGAATACATATATTTTCCAGGGGAGTTATATGTAACTGATTTGCTACAACGTCTCACAGCCAGTGGGGCTACGGGCTTGGTACGCCTGCCTCCACGGTGGAACTCTGGGGTACCGGACAATAAGAACAATCATTTACCGATAAGAAGCTTATTGCTGGGTGTGCTGCTAAGCTCACAACCAAAGTGGATTGTCACTGATGAATAATGTCATACAGAAAATCCATGTTTGTAACCACAAATCAGAAGTCAAGAATTCTGTTGTAATGGTGAAAAGAGCATCGATGCACATTTGTTTCAACTGATTCTTTGTCATAACCCAAACACTCTGTTGTAACGGATGTCAGAAAAACAGGAGTTGAGTGTGTCTTATTTTTATAACAAATCACAGCTTTCTTCAAATACCAATCAATTTTAACAGGTAATAAAATGGGAATGGGGCAGGGGACAATACTGCACCCACAATACCCAAAATTCTATTTGACAGAAAACACTTAAGGGCATGTTTTTCATGAGGTAACTGGTGTAAACATTTCATAATTTTTTCATTCCTACTTAGGCAGAAAAACCTTAATGTTTGCTGCAATATGCCATTTCTACACTTCCATTCCCAGTCCATGCCTGGATACCAACAAGGGTAAAGGAGCACTTTTTTATGACTTGGACTGCTGAGCACTACAGCCTAGTCAGATAAAGAATTGATTTCTGATATTTTCAGTTTGATGTCAACCTATTAGCTGGCTAGGTAAGGGGACTGGAGGTCTTACAGTGCCAGTTATGGGAGCAGTGCAGACTCTGTCAACATGCCTAAGTCAATACATAGCTGGCTCCAAGAACAATCCAGTTAGCCAATTCTCCCCTCAAGCCTCCTCACAACACATCCAGAATAAACACATCCCAAGTCAACAACAATATCAGAGGAAAAACTGATCCATCCCCAGGCTGTTATCAGCAAATTATAAACTACAGTTAAAGATTCTACCAATGGTCCCCACAACCCTTATTTTTTTTATGCTAAATTGTTGTAGGAGGTTATATTTCACATTTAATGGTATTTTACTGGTTTTTGGAAAGGTCGAAGTTTTGAAAAAATAACCCTGAACCCTTCATTACCAAGCTTTGTTGGCAACGGTGAAGGCTGTGACCTGCTGACCCATGACGTCGGAGTCCGATAACGATCGATCGTGGCGGGCAATCGAAGCGAAAGTTCTAGGTGACATTTCCATTGTAACGCCATCAACGTCACAAACTAAACCTTTAATGCGTTTGAACACGTCATGATGATGTCATCATATTCAATTGTTGTGGAACATACGTCACAATAAGACATCGGACACAACCATCTGATCGATATTATATGATGTGATTGAATCAGATTCTGATGTCACGGGTCAGAGGTTAAGGTTTCAATATGTTTTTTCACTACATCTGTATTATTGTGTTAAAACATCCAAATGGGTGTCATTTTTCATGAAAAAATATATCAACTTACATAACTTCTCTGTATGTGTTCATGCAAAGTGCAAAAAGGTATTTGGTAGAACCTTTAACTTGGAACAGCTACCGGATATTCCACCAGTGAAACTCGCCATATTATTGTATCAGTATCTTCTGTCACTTGGAACTCACTAGATTAGCCATGGAAATTGTCTATCAGCTGTCCAAACAGATCAGATCAGAAGGTATATTTGATGGATTCTATCAAATCCTACCAGTGTTCAACAGAGAAGTTCCTGTCCATGATTGATGGATTGCTCGAGATATGAGTTTCTCCTTCCACGAGGCCGCAATGTTGACAATTCTTTAATATCAAATATTAATATACATATATATACATGTACCATATACATTTCCCTCACAAGCACCGGAGGCATTTCACAATACTATTTGTTTCCCTCCAACAACCTTGGAACATGAGCCGATGGGCTTCAATATTCGCCCAAATAAGCCGACCATTCCTGAACATATGTGATGGAAAAGCACATGACGACGGACAGAGATTTGATAACCATGGAAAATGTAATTGTCTAGCCAACAAATGCATGTATACTATACTCATATCCTTCTTTTTTTTTTAGATTTTCAAGTTAAGTGATCTTGGCTTTGAACCTTTGACCTGACAATGAATATGGTTCTATGTCCCATATGTATGGTTGGTAACGATGTTTATAGTATCAATCACAAACCTGGAACAGGAGATATCACACACAAAATAAAGTTTACAGACAGAGGGACGAACAGATGGACTGACATTTATACCTCAAAATCAATAGACTTCTCATTGCCACAAGTTTGGGCATACTTGGAATTTCTTCCTACTCCACATTCCTGAACTTGAGGCAAGACCTCAACCTAAATAGGGTTCTTCTTTACTCAATGGATATGGTATATCCAAAACTTTGAACCAAATCATAACCTCGAAATGGAGATTTTCCCTTTTTTCAGATTTTCAGCTCAAAGAGACCTTGACCTTTGACATCAAAAATAGGGTTCTTGTTTGTCCCATGGACAAGAGGTATGGTACTTCCCCTAATTATTCAATCACAGGAAGTTCACTTTTCAACTCTGTTATTCAAACACAGAGAAAAAGTAACATTCCCATTGTTCATTCAAATACAAGAAAAATCATATAATGACAAAATGTGACACTTGGTTGCCGGAAAAATGCTATTTTTGCTGCACTTCCGGTGATCGAATTATAAGGGGAATTAACGTATACCCAAAAATTAGTACCAGTCCATAATCTGGAGATTTTTTTTTGTGCAGATTTTCTGGCCAGAATAACCTTGCCCTAAATTGACATCAAAATTAATAAGGTTTTTATTTTTGTCTCAAAGTTTGGTTAAAATCTATAATCTGGAACAGGCGAAAAGTTAATGGACTAGCAGAAAGATGGACCATACGGACGGAAATAGAGGTTTTTCTTTTTTACTTTTGAATTACAGACCTTTTGAAACAGGACTTACAACATAAGTAAAATGTGGACCAAAACCGTTTATCAATGAATATCAGAATTTATTTTGCCAGGCCTGAGCATCTCAAGCATCACACCAATATGTGAATGTGGATATAATAGTCTTTTGGATATATCAAACGCTGATGGTAAAATCAGAAGCAAAGTGGAACAAAAGAAATATCATAAACTGTTCGTGTTTGAATATAGAATAATGAAATAGCAACTGTTTTATCACTGCTAACTATTTTATTAAAAACAAACCCTCTATGTTAGTTTGATCTATACCATGTAGGATTCAGGCAATGTGGGATGTGAGAAGAGCATGACTATAGTTATCAAATTCACCAATGCGTTTTTTCAGCATTATTTTGAATTAATGGTACATGTATTCTTGCATAAACAGCATAAACCCTATCAGGGATGTCATTAGAAGGTGGTAGGCGTCCTTTTTTGGCCCCCTACTTTCACCAAAACGGCCAAAAACAGCTGCCTACTTTCCATGTAATTCCTATAATTGAAACATTAACGGCCACTTCTTGTGGCCACCTATTTCCATGCCTTCCACCTGCTACTTCAAAACTTAGTGACATCCCTGCCTATGATTCAAGAGATCTGAACGACTCTATGCACCCATTTGTCATTCACTTTACCATTTAACTCTTTCCCCCATATAAGCGGGTTTTGACGACTTGTGTAGATCCCAATGTAAGCGTGTTTTGACGAGTGTTCGCCTAACCCATGAAGACGGGTTTTGACGAGTGACTTGAGTTCCCATGTGGTGGATTATTCTTGCAATTTTCGCGTTTACTTTGACTAAAACCTAATTAAAACTATACATTTTCAGAAAGCCAAAATTTCAATAAATCTGACTATATGTACTGCTGGTATGTTTTATGGTAAGGGTAAAATGAAATCAGGAGAGAAACAGAAATAATCGATGGAAAACGCGCAATTTGACAACAAATTTGTTTCGTGTGCTCCAAGACAAACGTTCGAAAAATAGTAAAATCTGCTTCCAAATTTCTGAATATTTCACGTAACGTGAGCATAAACTACCAAAGTATCTAACCTTGATGACTAACTCGTCAAATCTGCCCATCTGAGTTTATTATAAACATTTCCCGGGACCTGTTGATCTCCCGTTTTAAAATTCATCCGCCATTCTTTGGCCCCGCTGTGTTTCGTAGCGGTTTCGTGGACCCGTGGCCATGGCGACCACGCGCAAAAACCCGACTGTCCAATCACGCCGGGCCTCTGAAAAGGTCGCTCAAGGTCACTCAACCATGGGCCAATGAGTGATGCTGTTTTACTTCACCTTGTTACCAGCCTTCGTTCTCCTTTAGGGAAGTACATGGGATTTTTCAGTTATAGCTCGTTCTATACCTGCCATCTCATGATGTAACTGCGAAATCCCGAATGTACGGAAAATAAGCTTTACAATGGTATACGATAATACAGGAATTGCTGCAGAACAACAACAACAGAACGCTGCAAAACGCAGCTAAAATGCGACAATTTCTTCGCTTTTTTCGTGATTTCCAACAGATGGAAAGCAAACACAAAACATTTTTTCGCAAGATTACTTATTTTTAGATTAAACGTTGCTGATATTGATATAAAACGTGAACAAATTACGTAGAATGGGCCTGTGGGAGACCATTGGTAAATGTTTTTCCACATGACATGGGACATAAAACGGGATATTTTACATCGCTGGAAACGTGTGAAAATTGAAATCAGTCCATGGGTTAAAGACCTACGCCATTACAAATCTGTTATGGGTCAGAGAGAGAAAATTCCCCACAAGTCTATGGGGGAAAGAGTTAACACTGTTTTCTAGAAAACAAGATCTTCTTGGTTCTGATTGCAACATTTTTATTTTTTTGGTTCCTCGTGGTAAACTCTGTAGTTTTTATCACAGAGGATTCTGTTGGTTCTAAGACTCCCGTTCAATAAAAGCAGTGAATAAACCTGGATGAAAATTAACTGTTTATTAACTATAGGAATCCAGATACACAGATTTACAGGTCACATTCATGGGATTACAAACTTCCCACGTTATGTTTAATGCAGCAACCAGCATTACCAACCATTCCTATTGGTGCTGATTTAGCTTCTGTAGCTTCCTGATAGGGTTAATTCCAGGCTTACATATTTGGGCTCAACACCTACAAAGACAAGATCTTCTAAGTCACCGAATAATGCAGGATGTGAACATGTGTTTATCATAGCAATTCATGTTAGCTTTGGTTTCTTTCCTCATGTCTGGGCTAATCAGGTGTATGGTACCTAACACGATGGTTTGAAGGGCTGGCATGGACCAATATGTTATCAATTCAATCACCATACACAATCAATCACAATCAATTCAATCAGCCTGATAATATTGAGAATCACCCAAGTGGCCTTTCAGAAGCTGCATAAATTAGAGAAAAACTTTTGGTTTAAATTTTGTCAATAATAACTTCGCTAATTAAAATCAGCAATCAGGCCTAGCCGTAAGAGGTGAGCATTCAATAACATATATGACAAGAAGACGGGCTTTTAGCTACAATTTGAATGGGCAGTCTCAATTTCATATTTGTCAGGGTTTTCCCCGAAAACAGGAAGTCCCATTCCTATCTCCATGTTAATTTCAGAAATTTATGAAGTCTCATTTTGAAATAGGAAGTCTCAAAGATGCCGAGCCTCACAGCTAGCTAAAAGCTGTCAAGAAATGTGGTCAATACGGTCAAAGATGTTTTCAAAGGTTAATCCTTTCGAAAAAATATTGCACGATAATACTAGCATAAATAACGATCTATGTATACTATTAAGTTTCAGACTGTTGTGATTTGCTTTTTATCAAGATATTCAACTCTTTCAAGGGTGACTGCAAAAACTAACAATGTTACTGCTCCACCCCTAAATGGAATCAACAGCGAGCAGGCGAGTTGATAATAGTAAGATTGAGTGAGTGAATAGGATTTAACGTCGCTTTCAACTTTGCTTTAGTCATATCGCGATGAACCAACTAAGCACCACCCAGCCAAGTGAAGCTAATAAAGTAACCAAGATATTGGCTTAATGCACCAATGGGATCAGAGCAAGAACAATGGGTTGCAATAAAACTGAAAGATATATATCTTCAGTGTTGGATGTGCCAACAAAAATAGCTCAATGGGCTCCAAAACTGCTTGGCTATCTGTTATTGTCTACACTCCGCATGCTCAGCAATCATGCATTGCGTAAGATCATGTATTTTAAGAACTTTGACAACTAGCTACGTTAATAATATTACAGTATTAATCTGGAAAGACTAGCTATATTCCTTCATGTTATATCACAATAAACAGTATATGATCTTGAAAAAATAGTTCAATGTCAGTCAACTGAGATAGGCTTCTAGTCAATCACCACTTGTATATGTGATATGAATTTGAGACCCTAGCATTAATCCTTCAAAAAATATTGCAAATACTAGAATTTGATCTTGATAAAATACGTCAAAGTCAGTCATTTTCAATCGGCTTCTGACCCTTCACCAGATGCATATGCAGTATGAATTGGCAATGCCTGGCCATAATCCTCCTTGAGATATCATGTCCACAAGAAAAATTCAGACAGACAGACAGATAACCATGCTGATTCCCTTTGAAGACCACTCAAATTAAATTAAGGCCACACAAATTCAATTACTTGGTTCTCAGGCCCCGCCGCGTCCCTCCAAAACCCGCCGCATCAAAATTTTTTATCCCATTCGGAGTAAAAAAAAAAATATGGTTCTCGAGCACCGCCCGCCTCACTAAAAAATCGGCCGCTAGAAACGTTTTATCCTGTCCTATTATCATTAAAATATGTGTGAAAATAATTCTTAGTCCGTGGAACAAAGCTTGCGACAAGGAAATCAATTTGATCGAGATCGGAAAAATGAAAAATGCGACAGACTTGTTTGGCACATGGACAAGTAAAGGGAGATAATTTCATCAACTTCCTTCCTTCTGCTTACCCTGGCGCGAAATACACCCAAGGCCATGCACAAGCCAATGGCTTTGTATGCCCTCCCTGTTTGCCTTGGTGCCCCTTTGCAAATTCTAGGTAATTAGATGCCAGCAAGGCCAAAGTGGCCTTGAAATGGCTGCCTTTAACATTTTATAATTCGTACCCTGCTTCCCCCTCAGTTTTGCCATTTGCCCCCCTACAAAAATATGATATTCTATGGTACACATATGCATACTCGACATAGTTTGGCAGTGTTCTCAGGGGGAATACAAAAGAAGAAGACACACACAGTTGTTGAATCATAATATGCACCTTCAATTTATTGTATAACAAATATAATCATAAGGTATAGCACCATGACACTAGCACTGATCAAGGAGACATTGTTAATACGTTAATACTGGTTCAAGTTGATCGGTGGGGACCAGTGGTGGGGGCGTTGATCTTAGCACATTGTCGTATTAGCTGACACAGGGTCACGTCTTCATCCCTGTAGGCTGCCCACAGCTCGAAGAGCTTGGCCTGTTTGGATCTTGTGGACAGCCGCTGATAGCGACAAAGTTTTTTTTCACCAACAAGGAGGATCTGTAGGGGTAGCTGGGATGCCTCGGCATGGAGGAGAGGGACGAGGATGTAGAACGGCAGATGGACACCATTGTTGGGATTTACCTTTGAAAACAAATTGCCTCACAACATGTTTATTATTTGTTATACAATAAGTTAAAGGTTTTTTTAGGAGGGGAAATGGCAAAACTTGGGGGGGGGAGGGGGAAAGTGACTCAAAATTTTTGGGGGGAAATGGTTTTTTGGGGGGAAGTGACTGGGGGGGAAATGGTTTGGGGGAAGTGTCCTGCACCCTTTCTTGTCAGTTGTCAATGAAGAAACAACAGCATCAGATGTGACCTTCAGTAGAATCTCAGAAAGATTCAGACCATTTCCTCATTGAGTTACTCATCAACATGCATGACATAGCAACCTGTGAAAATACAGATATCTTTTATTTATTTTAGAGATAAATAACATCTTCGAAAAGCACTGCTACGTGTACACATACAGAGGAATTATGAGGGGAAAAAAAAAAAAAAAAAAACCTGCCTCCCTCACCACTTTTTGGAAAGTCATGGCCTGAGAACCAATTAATTAACTTTGTGTGGCCTAACAAATCAATTTGAAATATTCCTGAAATGTATTATTTTTAACAGTTCTTGTTATTCCAACACAGCAAGGAAGCAATTGCTCAATATTCCAAGTATCGACCAACAAGTAATAATACAATGTTTTGATGCAAGATGGTCGCCAGGGCTTTCGCCAAATCCGAAAATGTGACCTGGTTAGGAGACCTACATTCCTTGGGAGTAAATTGTGGTTAAATTATGAGGCGATCGTGAACTTGAATTTTGTACCCAATTCACTCTTTTGGGGGCAATTTCATATACTTCAGGACCTATGTGGTCTGCTTTGGAATGTAGAATAATAATTTTATAGCCATTTCCCCAGCCCAAATCGGTTACGGACCGAGATCCAGCCCGGACAAAAAAATATATCCCATCACTTAGGTTTCATGAACAAAGGGCCATAGCTCTTGAAAATATAACCGAAATCAGAGAAACTTCACGCTGCACAACTAAGGGGCATTGACCACATATCATGCAAATTCCATACTTGTCCATACAATATTAACCGAGACAAGTCCCAATTCACAAAGATTTCAAGAGAAAAAGGTCCAGAACTCTTGAAAATATACGCAAAACATGGAGAAACTTCACGCTGCACAACTATAGGGCACTGACCACATATCCTGCAAATTCCATAATTGTCCATACAATATTAACCAAGATCCAGCCTGGACAAGTCTCAATTCACTGCGATTTCAGAAACAATGAGCCATAACTCTTGAAAATATATGCGAAACGCAGAGAAACTTCACGCTGCACAACTACAGGGCACCGACCACATACCCTGCAAATTTCATAATTGTCCATACAATATTAACCAAGATCCAGTCCGGACAAGTCTCAATTCACTGCGATTTCAGAAACAATGAGCCATAACTCTTGAAAATATAAGCGAAACGGGGAGAAACTTTACGCTGCGAAACTGTGGGGCACTGACCACATATCATGCTAATTTCATACTTGTCCATACAATAATTAACCAAGATCCAGCCCGGACAAGGGCCATTCACAGAGATTTCAGAAAAAGGGCCATAACTCTAGAAAATTATACCGGAACTCGGAAAAAAACTCTACGCTGCACAACTACGAGGCACTGGCCTCATTCCATGTAAGTTTCAATCCTGTCCATCAAATATTAACCGAGATATCGCGCGGACAAGAAATTCGGACGGACAGACGGTCGGATGGACAGATGGACGACAGACAGACGGACAAAGCGATCGCTATACGAGGGGGGCATAACAATATTTACCATCCCAATATTACCGGAAGAGAAAAAAGAATTTCCTGTGATTAAATCAAAGTAGAATTCACAATAATCTCATCATCAACTGATGGCAGATTAATTCCTCGAAAATACGCCTATTACCTACTGACTCGACTGAAATACATGTGACTGATAAGGACGGTGAATGAAATATTCATGGAATCCCACTTGCATGGTCATACAGCTCCACTTCAGCCTCACTGATTAGTAAGCTATGGGGGATTCCACTTTTCTCCATGCCAGGAAATTTGCCTGGAATGGCTACAGAAACCACAAAAGTAACACAATTCTAATAGTAACACAGCTAGTTTGGCGGGTCAGGAATGATCACAGTATATACATGGTATCTTACAGATCCACCTCAGAAACAATCTGGTCAATTACTTAAACACGATCGTTAGTGAATGTAGAATAATCGATTGTCTGGCCATAAAGCCATCATTAACGGCAAGCCATTATTAATGCCACAGCAGTAGAACGGGCATGCTATGTGATCATCAACTGCCGAGTTATCGCTAATCTAGACAAATCAGCAGTGACAATCGTCTGGGCATGTGAAAAGGAGAAACCCCACACAGAACTGACCAGATTAGGTCTCATGTAACTAACAATCATCTTATTGGAGAATACCAGTATCACAATGTGTTAAGTTAGGACAATCCTCAAGCAGAGGTGTATAGCCTGACCATGGCCGGGTCATTTGATCAATAGTCTCTCAGGTCCCTCAACCTGAGAGTTATGGAGTGCATATGATTTAACGTCGCTTTCAACTATATTTTAGTCATATCAAGACATGGGTCCTATTCGTTTTCAACCCGGGAACCCCATGGGTAGGGTCCTATTCGTTTTACACCCGGGAACCCCAATAGGTGGGGTTCCATTCCTTTTCACACCTGGGAACTCCATGGGTGCCCCAGTTAGACGCCTCTTTTAGATAAGCTCTCTGAGGAACTGAGGCCTATTCTTTCCTCAACTTAGCGAGACAAATCAACATGGTTGTTATGCATAATACACAGAGTTGCTGATTGACACTATTTCATTATAGTGCCATTATCATGGTGCCATTATGATGGCATCAACTTGATTGGCATGCAGACCACATGAGAACAGAACATAAATCACATAAAGTACTTGTCAGGAGAGCACAGATTCATCCTGGGAATATTGCAAACATACAAATAATGTAGGAGATTACATGTGATCTGACATGATTCAACTCAGTTCAAAATAGCCTAAACTAGTCAGGGCCAGGCTGGACAATTTTTCTGTCCTTGATTTAGTTGAAAAATTAAAAATATTCAAATATTAATACAGACACTTGAAATTTGTAACAGAATTTCATAGAACACGCTTGTTTTCCTTCTGCTAGAAGATTTCAGATACCATGTGTGCTTGGCATAAATCTGCTTTCTGGTGGGAGGTAAAATAATATTGAGTAATTCATTTAAACTTAATATCTCATCTTTTAAGCTTTTCATTCATGGTTTATTGTTACAGTAAAATGTTAGAGTACTCATGCATCACATCAAACTCCCTCGATACAATACACATCAGTTCTAAAAGCTTTCTACATTCATTGGCATATATCTATTTCTTTTTGTGTTCTACCCCAGGACGAGATATTGCTGATAGTGTCCTGATTATTACAACACTCCATCTGTCAGAGAGGAATAATCCTCTGTGACAGGTAAAGTTCATATTCAGGTCACAATATCACAATGCTCAATGTCAGCCAACCCACTTCAATGGGAGTCTTGCACAATATATGCACTCCATGAACCGGAAGGAAGAATACTGAATATTGAACAGCTAGATCAGTAATGTGTGAAATTGCTAAATCAGGTCGGTTTATATTCGCTATATACATGTATATAGTATTGTGCAATTCCCAGATTTTTCCAACATTCTACTTCATTTTCAGTTCAAGGCACGTGGCACAATCTACTCCAGTGGAATGAAGAAAGGTAAATATTAAGTATATCTCTCCATTAATTTTGACCCTGGCACACTTCAGTAAAACAATCACATCCATGCCAGTCATAAATAATGTATGTTTCAGCTAAGGCCTTTCGTTTTTTATTTGTTGGTTCACCGATATGCCGACCCACTTTTTCCGAAAAGTGGGGGAAAAAACCCCCCATGATTTCGTCCTT
Source organism: Hanleya hanleyi (assembly GCA_036873755.1). Classification (NCBI taxonomy): domain Eukaryota; kingdom Metazoa; phylum Mollusca; class Polyplacophora; order Lepidopleurida; family Hanleyidae; genus Hanleya; species Hanleya hanleyi. Next base: position 62,280 of record JAVTVY010029552.1, on the reverse strand, counting down.
TTTTATTCCCGCCGACGTACAAATTTGCTACTGACCTTATTTTTATATCCTCTGATAAAAAAAAATCACAATTCTCGACAGGATGACTCAGTGGGAAGGCTGAGGTATACAAAAATATACATTGTCGAAGAGTGAAACTTTAGACATCGCGCATCCAACTTGGACCTTTCTCCGCTGATAGAAATGTCAAGGGAGATAATTCTGCAGAGTTGTTTGTGGCACGCTGTCTGAATAAAATGGCGGACAGTTTTTACATCTGTCTTGTTGTAAAGAAAGAGGCGGAATTCAAGACTAGATCTTTTCAGCAATGTAATGAGCGGCAGCGATACTGTTGGGGACATCATCTGCAAACGTATTACGTCGGCTGACACGGTTTCCTCCATGAAGTCATCAAAACATGAAGATGGTGCCGTCACTGAATGTGACCTGTCTACCCCGATGTCAGTGTTGCACTCGTTCCGGAGTAAATTCCTTCAAGTTATCCTATCTGACAAGGACGCCAGGCCGAGGCGAGCTGTTCCATTATGATAGATATGGCGAAGAGAAGAGAAGAGATGCCCTCTCGAATGAAAGATCACTATCTTCATACATTCGCTTTTCATAACCCCAATATAGGGGGCCTATATTTCGTGATTTAAGAGCCATAGATGGTAGTATGTTGTTGATGCCGAATCTTGTATGTATTTTTCACAGCCGAAAGGATGTCCATTTTTATAAATAAAATGTTCGAAACTTTTGTACAATTAGTCAATAGGAAAAGTATTGAGTACTTTTTAACTCTCAGTAGTTACAGATATCTTGCAGATACAACAACATGCCACCAATTATGACCCTTGGACCAATAATTATTTACAAGTTCAGAAACTCTGGTCAGTACTAAATACAACTTCACAAACTCTGGTCATCAAGTTTTCTTTTGAGAGGATGTTGAAAAAAGACAGCAAAACCAGTTGAGTCTCGTCTTGTCAAACCACGTTGAAGACATCGATGTCCTTTCATTGAACATACCACAAAGTGCATATATTTTTTTACTGTGGCTTCTACATGATATTGTACATGTACACTCATAGTGTTACAACTGTACTCGGCTGTATTGAAGTTATTACACTATGAGTGTAATTTTGTGCGTGTGTGTTTTTTTGTTTTTTTTTCCTCTCCTGTCGACCTGGTTTTTTCATCACTCAAATCTGTGAACCAACAAATAAATAAAAAACAAAAGGCCTAATGAGTTCTATCAAAACATGTATATAATATATAACGAGCTTTTAAAAGGAAGACTCAATATTTTTTTTTGGTGCTAGATGTATAGCTCTATTCAGAAAGTATATTATCTCCTCCTGAATCACCGCCACTCTAAAATATCAGAGGCATAAAAGTGTGCTTTTGGCAAGTAATGGCCTTAGTTTCACTTTTACCAAAAGTCCCAATAAATGATTGACAAACTATTCCAGATTATTTGCATGAGAAATTATATCATTACGGGGACTCTGTCTACAGTTTTTTTTACATATAATGGTTTGTTCTTGTATACATTTAAATTTAACATTGTTGAATAATTGAATGATTAATTACTTAAACTAATTGCAAGGGCCTGTGGTATTCACCGGAAGTTTCCTGCACACTGCATCCCTAGTTGTTACCTTCGTACAAGGGGGACAAAACCTTTTCTGATAAGGCTATAGCTAGATATACTACTTATATTTGGTAGGTAGGGTTACGTTATAGATTACCTCAATGTTATGTCACCTTTCACAATGGACAGAACAGAACTGATGTACACCTACAGTCTGCATACATGAACACAAAACGTGACTGATATAAGAAACAACAAAAAAAACATCCAGTGTATGTCCTGTTGGATGGATTGAGTAACATTAACAAGTCCTTGTGAATTCATGTTTTCACAGCCATATAATGTACAGACCTGTTCATGTGGATGATTAGGAAGACAGTGTGTTGAAGTTTCTTGTTTTGGTTGCTGTGATGGGAGTATAAATGCACCGGCATGGACGGATTAATATAGGCACTCCATTGTGTTACTATGGACAAAAGTCATCCAAGCATAGTCATCAAGGCAGTTATGCTGAAAATAAAGTTTTCTTGGAAATTGTGGTGTATTATGGTGTATATTGCAGAATAATATAATCCTGGGGTAAATATACCTAAAAAAAAATAAAGTTTTGCAATATGAAGTGATCATGATTTGCACAAAAAATGAGCACAGAAAATTCCAGATTGCATCAATCAGGTTAATAATGTGGCATTTTGTCATGCCATGGCATATACTTCATGTAGGAAGCTATTGTTATGGTCTTTGTGTAGCTGAAAAGGCTCTAGTCTATAAACATTGTTGTCCCCAGACTTGGCTATTGTATGCATTGTTTCGTGATTCTTACATGGAGTATGAACCCATGGCATCTATGTATGTTAAGAAATATAATCCAGGACAAAGACAATGATGAAGGCTCCACGACATACAAGAACACATATGCAAAATGCAAAGTTTTCTTTCCCATATTATGTGAGAAGAGCAGATCTAGGTGAACACATGATCATCAATGCCACCATGATCATCAACTGACTCTCTCCTTAACAGGATCATTAGAATGAAACAGAAGAGTTTCTTTAGAATTCACAGTGCATTAACCAAGATCCCGATCTCTCCAACACCATCCTGGAAACAAATTTTATGTATAGATCTCCTTATACAATATAATCAATACATAGATTTCCCTTTGTTAACAAATCCAGACTTCAGTTAGCAGACAGTTTTTTTACCTGGTGAGCAAAGAAATGCCAGGTGTTTTCAGCTCATTTCTCTTTGAAAGCGGAGAGCACTACCTGATATGCCTGGGGAATTGTAGCTGCAATTATCAAGTGCAACACATCATTGAGATATGCCAACTATTGATTGAGGTCCCAGGTGTCCTGATTTTCTACCTGGCCAGGAAATTCTACCTGAATGTTCTGGATATGATGATGAAAACAAATGGAGATGAGGAGCTATTTCTTCACAAGACCAACAACCAGATTTATCAGACACCAATCACAATAACTAACGTCTAAAATGCAATATGGGAATAAATGTCCTAAATCATATGCAACAATGTGCTATCAGGAATATGTGATTAAAGACTGCAGTTAATGGTGTCCACAGTGTTTATGTTTTGGTGGCAATTTATATATGTTGGTTTAGTATGAGGGGAAGCAGGTGTGTCGATATTTTAAACATTGTGGAAAGCTGACTTACGAGAGATGTTATTTTCGAGTCATCTTCGCATATCCAAATTGAACACTACACATGTTTCCTTGGCTGAACATAAAACATTATCTGATCAAAATACGGATTCGGTGGTGTCATAGCTCTCTAAATATTCCGTTGTCCATATCAGGAGAAGTGCAATGTATGACCTCTTTAAATTTCAAATTTGATTGGCTATTCGAAAGAAATTAACATCAATACAGTCACAACTTGCCATATTTGGAAATCATACAGGCAAACATCAAAGAAAATCCTCGTTGCACGGTGTTGACCAACTCCTATCTTGATTGACTACATGACATCACGTGTCTCCCGGTTTGAACAATCTACTCTATTCATGGAGTCAGGTAAATGACGCAACGTTAGTGTAGTGTTTAACTTGAAATGTGAGAATGTATTCAAGTATGCATGTACAAAGTATGTTTATTTGCATTATTGTTTTATAATATGAATAAAAAAAAAAAATTAAAAAAAAAAAAAAAAAAAAAAAGTGAATATTTGCTGGTTATATCAATTGTAACTATGTAACTGCCAGGCCATGTTGGCCACTACTTGCTTGCCTGCTTAGAAGTACTATTGCTAATTGGGCTGCATTCTCTTTTATGTAGTTGTAGTTTTAATAAAAAAAATTCTGTGGCTTGAATAAATGTATTATTGGCAAAAAAAAAAGAAAAGAAGAAAAAAAAGACTGCAGTTCCCCCAACATCAGATGGGCGTAACAATAGGCCCCCTCCCTTCTCTCTCATCTACCGTCCCGAGCTCTGGAAAATGGCTTTGCCGAATGTACTAATCAATTGGTAACATCGCATGCTCGGTCAGCTAATCAAGTGATTCGTTTTACTTTGTTCAAAGCAGATGTCAAATGGGCCAAACACTTACGTCATACTCTCAGTACAAGTCACTCGGCATCTCAGCCAATCAGAAGCACGCATGTGACTAGGCAGCAGCCATTCCATATTTGACAGGTTAAATGAATGTCAGCTCATCTCATCAGGGGTTGAAATGTTCTCGAAATACTTACAGGACATTTGTCAAGAATTGTCCTGCACATGATTAAAATACATGTAAACTGACTGAAAAACTGCAGGACAATGCCAATTTTCAGCCGGACATGTCCTGCAAATAGATAGCAATTTCAACCCCTGCTCATGTATATGTAATCCTGCATGAACCTTTGTGTGGCCCACCCACCTGACTGATGTTATCCAATCAGCATGAACACCAAGCCAAGATTATGGTCAACAAGCTCCATCTACACATTTAGGGACTCGGCCAATCATCGTCTCCGCTTTAACCCAAGGTTTATGCCAAGGAGCAGTCCATATTTTTACCCTGCATTATGGAGACAATCTGGCGAGAGTGCGGCAACATCAGAAGATACCCCATCAGCATGGCGTCGGATTTGACTGAGCCAACCAAAAAGTCCCTATCATTATGTTACCTTCAAAGCAAGCCAGATAGATCCTACAAGCCACATATTCAAATGAGGAAGCATATAGGAATTAATTTTAATTAGATTGGGACTCAGCTAGACTCTATACTGCACTGAACCCCTCCCTTTCTGGCTCCGTTAAGAATTGTACTTGCATAGTCTTGACACTGCTAGATATGAGGCACTGAGTATAGTATTCAGTGATAAAACATGTACAATATTACACTCAGCTACTCTTTAGGGAGTGCAATTGATTTGTGGAGGGGCTAACCCATCTTGATACTGCAATGCCAACAGAGTTCAAGTCACCCACAATTCTACATGTGAAGCTTTTTCAGTTGTTGAAAAAAAGGCAACTGATAGAATGAGCATGAAGAGGAAGGAACATGATATGTTTCAACTTGATGTTCAAAGGAGCTCAGTCCATTGGAGCCCGGGATTGTGGGCTGGTGAATCTGGAGTGATGAAGAAATTCAAGCTTTGAAGTGGAAACCAGATGAGGGAAAGAACACCTCAATCAGAACTAAATGAAGTGGAGATGAACAGGTACGGCCATCTCTGTTGGATTAATCCAGTAATTGTCAGAAGGGATAAAGCATGGGTTTGCAGAAATAAGATCTACCGTGTACTCATCCAGGAGAAATGTATGGGCGAAGGCTCATCAGCATTGAACAGGTACACATTCAGTGCTCAATTAATATCTCTGGTCATGTTACAATTTGATGGCCAGGATCCATTTACATAGTGTACCTGCTTGGAAATCTTCATTACACCAAGCTAATTTCTACATTCCCAGTTCAAACATACCTTGATATATCAGACACCCTTCAGTGTTCAAAAAGCTTATAAATATACACCAGACATCACTGACCTATAAACAATTTAAATTTTGAAATGTGTCAAAAAGCTTTATTGATTGGCTGACCTACATATTCTCCAACACAACCACCATATTAGGAGGAATGAGTGAAGGAATAGAATTTAACGTCGCTTTGAACAATATTTCAGTTATATCGTGACGAACTAACTAAGCACCACCCAGCCAAGTTGCGTTCTTGCTACTTCAAAGAAGAAAACTTTGAAGCAGCATAAATATACACCAGACATCACTGACCTCTAAACAATTTGAATTTTGAAATGTGTCCAAAAGCTTTATTGATTGGCTGACCTACATATTGTCCAACACAACCACCATATTAGGAGGAATGAGTGAAGGAATAGAATTTAACGTAGCTTTCAACAATATTTCAGTTATATCGCGACGAACCAACTAAGCACCACCCAGCCAAGTTATGTTCCTGCTACTTCAAAGAAGAAAACTTTGAAGCAGCATGGAACCAGACACCCTCCATCCACCCTATAAAACACTGAGGACAGCACACAAGACACTTAAATGATGCAATAAACAGAAGTGACATTGCAGTGCAAGACATCACAAATATCAAGTTCCTGTTGTTACTCAGCAAAATTGAAGAGAAACAGAGCAAGAGGTCTGAGTGGGCTTCAGCCCCCCACTTTTTGAGACAGCAATATTACAAGTCCTACCTTCGGTGGCGCCAATCCATCATTTAGCAGGGCCGATATAGAGTTTAGCCCCTCCCCCCCCCCACTTTCAAACACACTCCGAGGGGCCTGTAATAGCATGTACTTCTATGGCTCGCAAATCTATTGCAATTTACTATCACATAGAAACAACACATATCCATGCCATCAAATTGAAACAGCTTGGATCGGATGTCCCTGAAGGCATAATAGTGAGGCTATGACGTATTATGTACTACATCTTCAAGAAGCAATTGTGAGTATCCTGTATTATATACATATACACCCGTATGCATCTACTGGAACCAGTATTAAATATTACATGTACACATGTATCTTGTCATCGATATTTTCATTAATAATGGCATTAATGGCATCAATATATGAGCACATTAATCAGGACTAATCAGCTCCACAGCCGAGTCTCAATGTGTGCAGTGCAAGGACGTCCATCACAGAAGATGTCGACCAAAAGTTCATTTCAAAAATATTTTGTTTGTGAAAGTGAATAAAGTTTGAAACTTTATATCTCCATGAAATACACAAACATCAGAAATTGTGTTTGTGTTATTTTTATAATTATACATGAAATTATGCATGCAAATTTCATGAAAACATGTTTTTATCTGTTCGAAAAAATGCTTCAACAAAAATAACATCGAAATTGTCATGGTCTGGTTTCAGATGTACGTAATCTCTGGCTGGTAAAATTTATAGCTGATTGTAGTATACATTCCCTGGATAAAGATGATTATTTCCTCAATTTATTTCATCCACATATTACTTACAAATTAAAGTTTTAATCTGGTAGAAATTTCGTTGATAGTGATGATATTACGCGCAAAATATTGAAGTAGAAGGGGTTTTTTCTCGTCTGATTCAATCGCATCCATGCTCCGTTTCCCTGAACCGATTTCAATGAATGACGTACCATTGTAAAGCCCATTCATTCAGCTTTCCTCTCATAGTACAATCACCATCGGATGGCCAGTGAAACGAAAGATTTGATTGGATTGAAAAAGGATGTTCACGAAACGATCTTTCTGATAAGCCCGCTGCTTTGGGCAAGTGGATTGGATAAGAGCCTTCACGTGACGAAGGCGAGCCAATCGGGTTGCCTCATTCACCGCGGGTTGGTTTGGAGAAATCAAAACAGAAAAGATGGAGCGAAATTCTGACAAGTTGGTGTCGGACAATAGCAGAATATTTGGGAAATAAATTTACCAAACGCATACGATCGTAGGAATTCTCAACAATGGATATATACCTGTACCTTGACAGAAAATTTGACAGAAAATATCTTGTGAATTCGTCAGATTTCTCAAGGAATCGGATGCAACTTCCAGGTATTTGAACATATTGCAAATGTCTGCCAAAACTGCGCGATTTTCTCACAGATCTCTTCTCGGATTATAGTTTTATTTCGTTATATTTTTCATTCAATACGAAAATGCTTTATATATAATCGGATAGATAGCGATCTTATCTTTCGATATATGTATGATTTACGTGATATTTCTTCCTGAATAGACCAGGAAAATAAGAATTCCAACGGCAGTGTATACGGCCGACTTCATTTTGGAAATTTTCGTGATTTTATTTTTTATCTGCGTTTTCAAACAATGATCTTGAAATAATATCTCTGTTAGTCAAATCCAAATTTCAGAAATTGTTACGACAGAAAATAAGCTTCGTAAACATATAGGCCTTTAATTATATTTGACAATGCTTAGATATGAAAATTCTATTTTCCCACGACAGTTATGTTTTGCGCCATATGGCGTCTATGGGGTTGAGGAGGCCCAGATCTGTGACGCCAAATGGCGCTTACGGTACCGAATGAGTTAAGCAATCCAGAGAAACGTCAAAGGCTAGTTGCGCTAACAAAAATATAGTAATTGATGTATGATATAATATTTTTAATGATTAACGGGGCATAACAGTAACACAGTTGAAGAAGTCACATGCACATTGTAACACTGTGACAATAATATTTATCAGTTTTCTCAAAACACATTAGGGCTATTTGGTATTTAGGGGATTATTTTTTGACAACAAAGGAGGGGAGGGGGTAAAAAACATCGCAGGAAATAGAACAAAAGCGTTATGGGGCACACCTTTGACTACAGAAATTGCACAAATTTTGGGAGTCTAGCTATGATCCTTCATAGAATATTGTAAAAGTGGAATTTAACCTAGGAAAAATAGGTCAGCTTCAATAAGCTGATCCCACATCAGTTACATGGTCTGAATGTGGAAAATCTGTAACTATAATCCTACAAAAAATATCATTCTACGTAATTAGAATTTAGCATGAAATACTAGGTCAAGGCCAGTCATAATCCCACAAAAATTAGAATCTGGCCTTGAAAAACTACGTCAAGGCCATGCAGTCAACTTGTATATGCTAGTCATTTACCAAGTGCATATGTACTTTAGTTTGAATTTTGAATGCCTATCCATGACCCTGAAATACTGAAACAACTAGAAGTTCACCTTGCTAAGTGAGCAAATGAACAGGGTTTAATGTTGCTTTCAACAAAATTTCAGTCACATCGTGACAACCGACTAAGCACCACCCATCTAAGTTGTGTTACTGCTGCTTCAAAGAAGAAATCTTTGAAGCAACATGGAGCCTGACACCCTTCATCCACCCTATAAAACACTAAGGACAGCACACAAGACACAGACAGGATGCTTACATGGTGCAATAAAGATAAGTCATAGTACAGTGCTAGATATCACATTATCAAGTTCCTGATGCTTCTCAGCAAAATGCATTGAAGAAACAGGAATAAAATAGGTCACGGTAAGTTAAATTGGAAAATTTTCTTGTCAATCCCCAATTTGGAGAGAGTAGTTATAATACTTCAAAAGGTACTGCCAATACTAGAATTTCATGTTGACAAAATAGGTCAAGGTCAGTCATCTTCAATACCACTTATGACCCATCGTCAGCCTGACAATATTCCTTTAAGAGATATCGTGTCAATGAGCAAGATGGACAGATAGACAGTACTCGCTACCATAACGTATGCTCTTGTCTCATTAAGGACGTATAAAAAGTCATGCGCATAATAATGTGGCGACGATTTTTTTATTTTTCAAAACGATCTGATGAAATCTCTACAAATACAGTATTTTCGATGATAAAGTTGCATCAATCCAGAAAAAATGTTGCAGGAAGTTGAAATAGTCACATACTATGTGGTGTTCACGAGAAAAGCTAACTTGCATTGAATGAATTACATGCATGTAACTAGAACAGCAGACAAAGGTGTACATGTGCCTTCATATGAGGGATAATTATGCACGTCATTGATTTCTAATAATGAAAAGTTTTGATATCAAGCACATAATTTAATGATTCATTATCAGTATGCAAAATTTCAATAATGATGGAAACATGCTATAAGGTTTGAAGAAACAAACAGGGAAGTAAGAAAATTTGCCATGTCACAGATTATCTAAGGGAGGTAAGAAGTACTTACCCGTCTGTTTTGTCACTCCCCCCTTTATTTGCTGGGTTATCCATGGGCTCTGAAACACCGAGAGGTCATATCACTGAGTACACATAATCCAAGGATAAAGTTTAGCTACACCATCTTGAAGCATTCATTTAAATGTACATGTATGAGAAATCATGTGGAAATATCACAGTAATTCAATTACACTGGGTAAAACTTGCAAACTTTCCATCAGGCTACGCCCGCTCCGATTTCCGTTGGCTGCATTGAAATATTGAACATTGTATATGCGAATAGCTGTAGCTGTAGTAAACAAACAAGAGAGAAAGCAGAGAGAAGAGCTTCACCTCACTTGACAAACATAGTTTAGGTGCAGATTGCAACGCTCCAAACTATGTGGCGGTATCATTCCAAGAGAACACTGTATCAACATCACTTGTCTCTTTTGTGTTTGGCTGTATACAGAGAGAGTTCCCTGGCTTACTCCACAGCGGACTGCTCAGCAGCACGAAAGACCGCTACACCGCAGGCTTACTGCTTCCGCCATGCTTATTACAACCTCAGCCCTCACCTTAGCATGGCCCAAAATAACAACGCAGCCTATTTAGAATAGAATTGCCACAAAATAATAACTCTCCCCGTGCCTCATTTGATTAGGGGGACAAAGCTCGGAGTTAAGAGTGCGCGTAGAGCCTGATATTTCAGGGGTTGTCGGTAACGACCTGTATCAGTCTCCTATCTCACAAATCACACACAATCCAGCAGTACGCAGCCATTGGGAAGAAAAATCAATAGACTCTCTAGCTGAGCTGCATTCCAATCTCAGAACAACACTGGCCCATATCTTTTTTTTTAAACATGTTTAACTCTCTGTCCCAACTTTATTCCAGCACTTGCGATTATGTGACTGGAATAAAGAAAAGCTTCTGGCCTACAATTGCTCTCCTCGGCTCTATACATATGTTTCCCCCGCTCCCTCAGTGAAGTAATGCAATATTTGGCAAGGGCCATTGAAGATGGAATTTGGCAAACTCAGCTGGAGAAGCAGCATTATGTGACATTTTCTGAATTGACAACAATGATCTGTGACCTCTAGGAGCTAATCCAGACAGAGCTATGCCAAGTACTGGTGGCCGAGTAAGGACAATACCTTATACTGATCTCTACTTTTGGAGTTAATTCTTTCAAGCCAGGTACCGTTTATCGTCTGATTAAAGTCAGGAATCATTTATCATATAATTTTCTAATGACTGCCTCCTGGATCCCTGAACTTGATAGCATCCTTCATAAACATGTGACCTGTGTCTCTTTTGAAACTGTTCCCTTGGGTCCTCAGGTTGACCATTAGATATGGGGAGATTCAGAAGAGACCCAGGATCTTAAGCCTTTCTGGAATGGCTAGACCAAACAACCCCGACATATCCAGGCCAGACTCCCAACATGGCCAGCAGGTCAGAGTGGACACACTTGTAAACAAATAACTTTGCATTCACATCAAGGGCTAACAGAGTTTTCTGCAAAATTCTAAGACTTTGCAAAACGCTAAAACAATCCCATTTTCAGGGGTTGAAATCTGGCAATGGCACAGGTGAATAACATGACGTCAAGATCTGTCACTTCTCCCTCATCACAGTCCAAACACGGAAATCAAAGGTTTACCAAATGATAGGATACATTTCTCTGTAGGACTTGGAGTGGGTGGTAATGTGAATGGGTCTGGAGAGTTGAAGGTGGTCAGACAGAAGCCAGGCCAATGCACCACCATCAGGGGACTCTTCTAGATAGTATCAACAGGAACAGCAACATATTATGCACATGTTCTCCCGGCCTTTTAAGTTGGCCAACGTGACATAGCAGGGATTTCTCACTGCGCCACGACCAGATCAGCCCTTCTCTCTACACGTCGGGGACACCGTCAACTCAGTCTCATTACCAGGGCAAATACTGGCCACGACGAAAACAAATACCTGCTTAATACCCCTGCAAATCTATAGGTATTTACACTTTTCTACTTTAAACTAGAAATGTAGAAAGGAATGTATTCTTAACTTTAGCTGGGCTCAAAGCACTTAATACCAATAAACCATCTAAACTGACTTAAGATCTTGAAAGGATTAGAAATTAATGTTTTATTCCTAAATATTATAACTATTTCATGTATAACTATTGAAAGGAGGGGTGAATGTGAAAATAACAGTAAATAAAGTTATATATTGTGTGATACATAGGTCACAACATAAGTAAAGTTGATCTCAATCCTTATTTCGAGGTTTCATTATTTGTTGCATCTTACAACTTTGGCATATGAAGGACTAATTATAGAAAATGCTGCACTATGTTACCGACTCACTGCCCTACATATACATGTGGTACATTCATGATCCAGTACATGTTTTCAGATTAATTGTTTTCTGGTGTTTCTTCTTCATAATTTTGTTTACAGTTTGAGTTATTGATGTACACAATCTTCATGTACAAAACACTATTTCACAAACAAGTTATTTTCTATAAAACACATTAAGATACAGGTAGTTAAAATACAGATCAGTAATTCTTCTTAATAATTCTCCATTCATAATGCACTGGTCAAAGATTTGTTTGTGTTTTGGTTGGCCAGGTAGGGCAAACAATCTACTTTGAAGGCTCTTGACCTTATCAAAACTTTTATATGGGAAAGACCAATACAAATTCTGTTGAAGATAAACAATTATGTTTGACTGGTTTAAACTTCAATATGATAACCTACGCAATATTTAATGCAAATTGTTTGCTATCAAACACATTTTCCATACTTCTTGAAAATAGAACAGGCAAAAACGAAAAAGAACAGATGAAGTACCTGTTAACGACAGGGAGGAGAATGAGTGATTGAGTGAATATGATTTACAGTACACCCAAGAATTAAACTGGTCACTGCTTGCGAAACGTTGGGTTCATCTTTCGCGAAACATTCGCGAAACGCGAAAGCATGTGTGAAAGGTTGATAATAACTTGCGATGATTTCATATTTATTTCATAGCTTTCGCGAAAGGTAAATACCTTTCGCGAAAGATAGGTCACGATCGTAACTGACGTTAAGCGATCCGCATTTGACAAGACAAGATGGCAACAAATGCGGGAGTGCTGGATCTTCTCATGCGGGGTACAGTTGCATATGTTTCAGGACCACTATTCTCGATTTCACCCAGCAAGAATTTCCTGCAACAAAATTGATTTTCAGGAACGAAATAGGCAGAAAATACAGTCTACGAAACAAAAGAAAATCTCCACTCACGTTGTCGTCGTTGTTGTTGTTGAAAAGGCCATGTGCATAGCGAATACGGCACAGCTAAAGTTTTGTGCCTTACTTTCCTAGTTTTAGTGAACGCTTCCAATTCGATTCGTCGGGAACCATCCAATGCATTTCTTTATGCTAGAAAGTATGGGTTTGCGATTAATACGACCGGGTGGAAGTTTCCAAACGACCACGAGGGATGACAGCTACAACGCCCGACAGAACTGCGCAGCAGAGAGACGTGTGCCAGCAGTCAGCCATCATCATTTTTCGGCTACATATGTACCGTTTCGTTTCAACACGAAATAAAAGGTGAAATGTCCAGCGATACCAAGGATTGAAAATACATCAAAACCAAACGTACAAATTGTCTAAATAAAGAAATTTCACGTGTGCAAGACGAGAGCTACAATCAATCATGATGGGGTTGTCTAGAGCATTGACTGGTCTACGGTTCAGCTTGGTATTTATTATGGCCAGGCCGTCTTGAATTTACGGCCGTTTGGTTTCCTTGCATGCACAAATGTTTTCGGGAATTGCAAATTTCATTCTCGTAGGATACATTTTCTGCAATAAAATGCAATTCAAGGAAAATTTAACACTTTCATTTCAAATTGTGTCGGGGGAATTTCAAATTCAAGTCTTAAAAAAAAAAAAATATGCCTAAACCACTTTTTATTAATCACACCAATTCTCCTCTAGAATTATATCATATCTCGTTGATTTGAATCATTATCTTGAAACAAAATGCCGCTCTCTGCCACTGCAATATAAATGCATTCCGTTAAAGATGAAAACTTTAAAAAAATGAGTTTTTATTCTTCATGTGATGAAAACTTTAAAAAAAATTGAGTTTTTATAATTCATGTGATGAAAACTTAAAAAAAAATACTTTTTGGAGACATTCGGGCATGCTGGAAAAACTGAGTTAGTTTTATTGAACTTGGAAACTGAGTAGATGAATTTTTTGGTCAAGAATAACCCCTGTTCTGCCAATGAAGGCAATAACATTTTTTTAAATGTCTGCTGAGTTGTTTCCCCTCTTCGTAGCAACTGGACACGCCTCTTATGAACGGCTGGCTGACGCCATGTTTTAGATCGGGCTTCATGCACTGCGAAGTTCATTTGGATGTGAAAGATTTCAGTTACAAAAACAAGCCATACAGCACAATGAACTCAAATAAGGGGCAGATTAGGCCTCTGTTAATTAATCTTTAGCTTCTCATGACCTTGGGAGGAAATTATGATGATGCTGAATGCTGTAATTATTAATTATTAATTATTTGGCTGCATTAAGACATTGCAATAAAAAAGAAGTTATGTATGTGGTAAACTTCGAGCACCAATGGAAAGTTTATATCAACTTGTCAAAGACAACTATTTCCCTAATTTCTGCAATTAGAACTGCAAAAAGCTTTGTTGTTGACTAAATCATGTGAAATTTAAATGGCACCTGTGACATTATATCATAGAATTTATATTCAAGTAACACCCTTTTTAAAGAAGGAAAATTTGAGAGGAGTTAACCAGTATCCCAACAAAATTTAGTTATATTTATCAATAGTCTCCCCTTGTAAAATTGCTGCTTCCAATAAATTAGAATCAACCACCAGAGTCCCGTTGGAATTAACTGAAATGTCTGCATAGAAAAACGTCAGCTTGTGAACAGAAATCCAAGAAAAGAAGGCAACAATATTATTTACCACCGAAACGAACTGAAAAAACCCAGTCCAATTCCGTTTCGTAACAGGTCCGACTTTTGCATGCAACAAGTCCGACTTTTGCATGCAACAAGTCCGACTTTTGCATGCACCGGACTACCGCGCAAGACGACGCGCAACCGGAAGTAACTTGTCGCGGGAAATGTTGACAGAGAACACCAACAGCAACGGCCAAAGATCGGCTTGAAATAAATTTTCAATGGATTATTTCTTGGATTGTCCATTCCTTTAGATATATCTAGTCTTCAAAAAGGTATTTACGAAAACTGGTCGCATTTTATCGTTTTTGTTGGACGAAATCCTACTTGCCGCATGCGACAGGCAGATTTTTTTGCAACCTGTCGCCGGAAAAATTCACTTGCCGGCGGCAGGTAGGCATGCGTTATTTCGACCGTTGCCTTTTTCTGCACATTTTTTTTGCAGCAAAAAATGCCAAATAATTAAAACAATGCGTAATTATTGTTACGACAAAAAAACATGCGGGCGGGTCATGAGAAGCTAAAGATTAATTAACAGAGGCCTTATGCGACTTTTTGACTAGATGAATACGGTGATACAGCTCCCAATTTTACGATCTCGATTTTGCATGAATCACGGCTGCATCATGGACTGACGAGGAAAACCGGTACGTCGTCGTGATTTTATAGTTGCAATTCCTTTGCAAAATTAGGTATATGGACCTAATTAATGCCATTAAAAACAAAACACACCAGCAAATGAAAAATAAATAGTTGACAGACAAGAATATAAACATTTTACGACATGTATTTCCTCAAACATCGTTCGCGTATTCCTTTCGCGAAAGGTTCAATTCTAACATTTTCTCACGAAAGGTATGGCGAGAGGTACTGGCGAATCGTTCGCGACATCTTTCGGCTATCCTTCGCGAATTTGACCAGTTTAATTCTTGGGTGTACTGTACTGTCGCTTTCAACTATATTTCAGTCATATCACAACGTTTGAGTCCTATTCCTTTTCACACCTGAGACCCCACTGGTGGTGGGGGGGAAGAATGATTTTGAAACAAAGGTGTAATAGAACAGAGCCGTGAACTGATCAATAATATATTAGGAGAAATAAATATTCTACCCTAATTGGTATGGGTGCTATTAGAGTACATGTATGACAAGGCCGGAGAGTGAGTGAGTGCTGGACATCACATTATCAAGTTCCTGTTGCTGTTCAGCAAAATGTATTGAAGCAGCAGGGAGAGAACAGGTATGGAAGCGGGATAACGTAATTGTACTCCTGAAGAAAAGCAAACAGAATTCAATGTTCATGTAGCTTTGAAAAAAAACAACATGAAGCTGCGCTATCCAAACCCCTCGGCTCTGAACCCCAGCTATTATAATGTAAGGGTGTCTCTACCAATTGATTGGCTTGTGGGAAGAAATATTTACCCCTGGTATTGTAAGTGTACTTTCTTTGAAAAAAAAAGAAAAAGTTTTCCTCCCCTTAAATTAATTTGTTTCTGGAATAAATACATACACTATAGATATACGTTTGTTCTTCGCATTGTGTAAGAGAATAAATCAATAAATCAGTCATCCAATCAATAAATAAATGTGATAGTATACAAACATGATATAGAAATTATATGCAAACTTATATTTTATTAGACAAGGGGCATAACTCTGCAAAATACTTTCTGATACGACTCATTTTCGATAGGCATCTAGTTCAGGTCAAGAGAAGCAACTGTATCACGTTAGGATGTTGTATATGGAACGGTTCTGAAATTATCACAATAACAAATCATAAATGGACAAGGGGCATAACTCTGCAAAATACTTTCTGACAGGACTCGTTTTCGATAGGCATCTAGTTCAGGTCAAGAGAAACAACTGTATCATGTTAGGATGTTGTATATGGAACGGTTCTGAAATTATCACAATAACAAATCATACATGGACAAGGGGCATAACTCTGCAAAATACTTTCTGACACAACTCGTTTTCGATAGGCATCTAGTTCAGGTCAAGAGAAACAACTGTATCACGTTAGAATGTGGTATATGGAACGGTTCTGAAATTATCACAATAACAAATTATAAATGGATTTTTATTTGTAAAAGGGGGCATAACTCTGCAAAATATTGTCCGAGATGACTCATTTTCGATAGGCTTCTGATTTACGTGAAGATAAATAGATGCAACAAGTTTGGTAGCCATGCATGAAACGGTTCTGTAGATATCGCGGTAACGGACGGACGGACGTACGGACGTACGGACAGCCGTACATGATGACGACAATACCCTAGGCCAAAGTTGGCCGAGGGGTAAAAACTCTACAGGTAAGTATTTTCTAATATATTTGTGATATCTCCGGGACAAATCATTCATTTTTTCTAGATGTACTTGGGACACATACAAATAATTGTACACAGGGGAAAACTCATAAAATCCATCTTCAAAATTCATCAACAACTTAACTGGATATTCTCAAATCACCAAAGATCAATCTAGAACAGAACACTGCCAGGATGTACAACAGATATGTGGTGCTGGCAAGGCACCAGAACATGTAGTGGTATAGGGCATGATAAATCATTCACACTCAGCTCAAGGGACAGAACTCTGTGGTACAAATAGGTTGAATGACCCATTACATTTCAATTCCAAACACACGGGTATATAGGTCACCTAAACCACAAGATTGGCTATCAGTCATGAACTTGTCACAGTGGTTTGGGACATAGTGACATTATGCATGTTGAAAATGCCATATCTAAATAGAATTATTCAGAATAAGCAAACATGTAAACATGCATTGTAGAAATTAGAAAACAATCCTGTATTCAAGATATTAACTGAAACAATTATTATGAAATTGTCGTAGTCAGCTAAACAAATATTATTTGTGCCTATTGAGCTAATAAGCATGTGAGCATACATGTATCTACAATTAGCCACAATTATTTAGTTACATGATTATGGCCAATAATATTAAGCAAGATAACTCCAGTCTCAAAATGTCAATAGTAGAATATAGTCTGTAATAGGAGATAGAACATTGAGATACCAGACGAGACCATACATGTAGTATAAATGTACCATTGAGATAATTCTCCTGTTGAAGTCTAAATTATGAAAACGTCAAACTTTTTGCTCGTATTCTATTCTCTGAGGACTAATCTTCGAATGGCATGGTAACATTGAAGGCCAGATTGCTTATGGTCAAAATTTCAGATGCTATATTGACTAGTATTGTTTGAAAATTATCTAAGTGGCAAGCCATGGCTTCATCCTAAATAATATTTAACATTCTTTCACAGTACAAATTTGTACATCAATTAAACTGAACGTTCATTTTAGTTTTGAAAGTTTTGAATAGTAAAGCCAGATGTACTCACGTGGAGTGTCGAGCTGGGAGATGAGCGATGTGTCCTGAAAAAAGTACGATCACATCCCATTACAATACAGCTCACATTTACCGAACTTATTAAATTGACCACTAATACATGAACCGATCCATCTCAATCACAAAATATTTCACCTGGGTACATGCATCTACATCCTTTATATCACAAACACAACTCTGCGGGTGGGAATATTCCTCCACAATTAGATGCAGCTGGAGAAATTCCTGCAGAATTTATTTAGGTTAAAGTTTTACAAATTCTCACTGATGGAACGGACATGTAAAATTGTAGCGAAAACAAGATGATTATTGATGTGCATTGTACTGAAGATAATTAGCCCAATATTTCACAGTACTAGAATCAATCCGTAATAATAACCTTGAATGAACAGAGAAACTCTGAAACACTGATTATATCCATAAATGAGAATGGCCTAAATATTAGTTTGCAATGTTCATCACAAGTATGCTGAAAACTTTAATTTCTGCTTCAATGCAAATTACAATTTGAGCACTGAAAAACTGTCAGTTGACAGTAGAGAAGAACTTACAAGGACATGGCCGGATGGGAAAGGGAAGGTTCTCTCCTTGTGCGGTGTGGAAATCCCTGTGAGCGGTGGATCTATCAGAGTCATTTCCTGTAAAGAATGGATCAGAAATCTGGATTAAACTCAATAAATATGTATACACTGGCTGACTGGCACAGTATGAAGTTGGAGAGCCTACATGTAGATGCAAGCTATCACAAGATGCAAAGGTATCACCAATATTAAAATTGACCTTGATAAAATAGGCCAAGGTTAGTCATCTTCAATAGGCTTCTGACCAATCACCATTTGCATTTGTTATTTGAATTTGGGAAGCCTGGCAGTAATCCTTCAAGAGACGTGTTAACAAGCAGGATGGACAAGGAGACAGGCAGACACACCATGTAGACAATAACCTTTGGCCAAAATTGACCTTTGCCTGAAAATGAATAAGGTCCCTCTTTGCCCCATGAGTAAGATATACCCAAAGTTTTAGTACCAATCCATGAACTGGAACTAAAGATATCGATGACCTGAAACTGGAGATATCGCACAGCTTACAAAAGTTAATGGACGGGCAGATGAGAAAAAAACGACCTTGCTGCTATCGCATTGTATGACCTTGTTTCATGACAAGGTAATTTCCTTAGAAAGCATATTCCACAGTCCTGTTTAAAACTCTCAAATTAATTTGTTATCAAGGTCCATAACAGGTATCATTGTATGTAAATTCAATAAAGCAGCCGAAATTTTTGTGAAGATATACGATCATGAATAGTCTACAGCTGCTGTCCACTGCCACCTACATGTACAAGCAGTTTGAACAGGCGACATTTGGAAATATATCAAGGTAACAAAAGAGGGAACTTGACCTGGATGCTCCTGTAACCTATCACTGACATTGAGACAAACATCAGATATTAGGCTAATAGCTACAATAGGTGTTGATTCGATCTCAGTGACAGTTGGAAATATGCAAGGGAGAAGAGGCTCTTATCGGGTAGCACTGTACCGGAGAAGAGGCTCTTATCGGGTAGCACTGTACCAAAAATCAACTCTCAATCTGTCATGGTTCCGTATTGAGATATTGAGTTTTCAAGTCTCGCAGACTTTCGGCAGACAATACAGCTTGAAACATGCAGTAAAGATTTGCCTGCTAAGCATTGTGATTACAAGAAACAAACAATTATCAGCAAACAGATCTCTAAACTAGATCTGTGAAGACATGTGGAGCATATGTAAATATGAATCTTAGGGTTGTTCCAGACAAAAAGTACATGGGATTGGGGGAAGGTTTCTCAGTTCTGGGGTATATGTGTGGTGTATACAGCCATTTAACATTAGGGAGATAGGATAAATGGTGTATGGGTGGTTGGGATCTGAGAAAGTGAGTGAATAGGTTTTATATACATTTAGTTGAATATCAAATATGGTAATCCCACTAATAATTCAATCCCCATATCAAAATTCAAACCCCTCCAATTTTGGGGACAAAATTCAATAATAAACTTGATCGAACTCTAAAATCATTGACATAACTGCATGGTTTTGGACCATTTTGTCAACTTCTTGCTGTAATAAATTTGATCACCCTAAAATTTTATGGTGGGAAATTTCATTTTCTGTGATTGAATTATTAGAGGGATTATTCAAATTAGAACATTTTATCACATCTTCTCACTTGAGCGTAACCGTTATGTACCTTTATGATGTCTTCCACATTACTTTGACCTTCTGTAGATGATTTGCCCTGAAAAACAACATAAAACAAATATATATACATGTGACATTTACTGCACCAAAAAAATACAGAGTCAATTCAGAGTAAAGGCTCCTGAAGAATAACACCCAGGTACAAACTAACTTTCAAATTTGAAAAAGAAAAACTGACTAATAATATATATGTATATAACATAATTTCTGTGAATATGGCTACAAGTAAAATAATGTAACATGATGTTAATGGGTGTTGACAAAATATGTGATTGCACAAAAGAAGGAATTCCTGCATTATTCAAAGTTGCATGTACGTAACTTACAAAGTAAACAATTTGAAGATGTATTTTAAGTATTCTGTATTGCATTACACACGATTTCCCTCCAATTGTAACCACTGATGATCTGATATCTGATTATTGTTTTACCAATCAGCAAATCTGCCATAAAAAATGAAAACCTGAGCGGTTAAGTCCCCCAACGTTGAAATAATTGATTTGATGTGAAACTAACATTCAGGTGAGCAATTTCAAGTGAAATCCAATGGCAAGATGCCCAAAATTACCAGATCTGTCCTGATCCGGTCATGTTTTCAGAAATTATTGTCCGGAAACAAAATTTTAACTTGGCCCTTAGGTGGAGTCACCAATAGGTGGATCAGCATGAAAAGCAACCTCAATGAGATCTGGAGGCAAGGTACCCACATACCAAATTTGGAAAGAATCCATTCAGGTTTCAAAAGTAATTGTAAAGAAACAAAATCACAACTTGACCCCCCAGGTGGTGCCACCTATAAGTGGATCGGTGTGAAATACAATCCCTAGCGAGATCTTGAGGCGAGGTAAGCACACACCAAATTTCAAAAGAGTCAGTCATTTTTTGAAAAGTTATTGTCCGGAGAAGAAATTTTAACTTGGCCCCCAGGTGGAGCCACCTATAGGCGGATCGGCGCAAAAAAAACAATCCCAAGCAAGATCTTGAGGCGAGGTATCCACATACCAAATTTGAAAAGAATCCGTTCAGGTTTTTATAAGTTATTGTCCTGAAACGAAGTCGGATGGACACACGGACAGTATGACGCACGCACGGACAGACACCAATACTATTGTCCCCTTTTAACCCTTCAGGCGTCGGGGAGAAATCAGTCCTGTCTTAATGTATCATGGATGGAGAGGAAGCACATACATGTATCGCTGTTCGGTTAGCTGATCCCAATAATAAACACAGGAGTTCGGTAATTTATTACCATACAGGTCTGCAGAATAATTAACCAAGATGCACAAACTATATGTGTGGAAATCCAGCCAGAGTCAGAAGTAGTCTGAAGTTTTAATTCATTATTCCATCTCATTTCACAGATGAACAGTCAGGTAATACTTGAAAGCCTAAGGGGCCTAAGGGAGTTAACCCTTGATGACCTGGATACACTGACATGATCAACATGATCCGACATGAATGTTCTTCCTCCTGTAGGACTTGAAAGTTGAAGGTCTACAGATACAGGATCAACAAAAACATTGCTCGAAACTTTGATATAGACTTTATGAAACAGAAAAAAACTATCGATAAAGTAGGGCAGTGAGACTGGTTCTTCTTTCAGCAAACAATTTGAGCATTTTTTTCCTGTTATTTGAGGATTTTTAGGAGTGAATCTTATTTGCTTAATTAGATTATCCGATCAGCCTTGTTTATTTGCATGCCTGGAGTGGACACCTGAAATCTGGGTCTCAAATCCGTCCAATATACTAATGTACATGAGAAAAATAACGAAAAAACCTTCTCAACTTTCTACATCATTATATTCCGACTGCAGTTTCGAACGTAATGTTCTTTTCAAGGAATGAAATTTGAGAATTTTTAGGAGTGAACATGTAATCTAATGTACATGTATAGATGTACATGTAATCTAATGTACATGTATAGACACTTCCTCCAATACACG
This sequence comes from Hanleya hanleyi, assembly GCA_036873755.1. Taxonomy (NCBI): domain Eukaryota; kingdom Metazoa; phylum Mollusca; class Polyplacophora; order Lepidopleurida; family Hanleyidae; genus Hanleya; species Hanleya hanleyi. Next base: position 40,037 of record JAVTVY010029552.1, on the reverse strand, counting down.
TACATGCCACCAATATGAAATGTTTTTATTCTGATGCTGTCATGATTATGGTCATCAATCTCCTACGTGAAGGAAACCGACCATGCAGCAATCTTATAAAGCCTTTGTACAATGTATTATATGAATGGCAAACAGGGAGGCCTATGAGGATACTGGAAGATGCCAAAGGGAAAATGAAGGAGATATCACAAGATGGTTTAAACTGATAACTGTTACTACTAGTCTAGGTAATTAAATATTGTGTAAATGAAAATATAGGATCCGATTCTGTCAGATGACGGAGCCCTCGACCTACATTGTTTAGAAATTTGAGAGCAGATCTTTATGGATTTTATGAGCTGTGATTTTTCAGCATTTCTGATACATCTAATATTTCAACTTGCAGAGGCTTCAAACTGTACGTGGTGTTGATTTGGGCCAGTTTGGGAAAAGCATGGTGGATGGAGATATGATCAGTTAGGGGTGAGAAGGCTCCCTGTTTACAGCTTGAACGACATTCGGTAGCACCAATCAGCTGTCAATGGCGGGAATTTGAAATTTCCATGGTCAACTCCTGTCAAGACTTTCACAGTTAGTGTCCCACAAGGTGAATATTGTCATGCCAAGTGGATTTATGCATCGGTAGTTTTCTGAATTTATTTGTGATTTTTCATGCTAATACATAACAAGTAATAAAACATGAGGCACCAGAGGTGCTATAACTCCTCAGCCCCTTAACACTTTCCCCCACGGAGCATTGCATAATTCAAGAGTTAGCTCCCATAGCCCTTGGCTCAAAGCCAGCAGCACAGCTCATGCAAGAAAATAGGTCACCAGTCCAGCTGTTCATAGTCTTCAGCTGAACTGACCACGCTGTAAAGGTAGGTACTCTTTGAATGTGAAGAGAAGGATGGAAAGGAGAAGAAGCACACATGATACAAATACGAAGCTGCGCATCAGAAAACCCCTCGGCTCTGGGCGCCAGCCATTCATAATGTATTCAATTTGAAGCAAGACTTCAGGAACACCAAGCAGTCAAGTGACAAATATATAGATTATGGCAAATTTTGCCATTTGAAATGGCCTCGAAAGTTTCCGTCCAATCAGAGAAACCAGTATTCATTACATAAGTCTGTTGATGCAAATTTTACATCGAGCATTTGAAAATTATCAGAGATAGAGATCAATAATGATTTCTCATAAATTAAAGATGGCCGCCCATCCTTCCCACCACTCAGAGAAACTGATGTGGTTATTCATTGCAAGTCTCTTGATATATGGATGCTGTATACCAAGTTTCATATAGAACACTGAAATGGTATCAAAGATATACATCATTAAAGATTTTGCATAAATTAAAGATGGCCACCAAGGTTTCCGCCCAATCAGAAAAACCAGAACTGTCTATTGATACATCGATGATGTATACAAAATTTTACATCGAGCACTTGAACGGTATCAGACATATAGATCATTAATGATTTTGCATAAATTAAAGATGGCCGCCCATCCTTCCCGCCACTCAGACGAACTGATGTGGTTATTCATTGCAAGTCTCTTGATACATCGATGCTGGATACCAAGTTTCATATAGAACACTGAAATGGTATCAAAGATATACATCATTAAAGATTTTGCATAAATTAAAGATGGCCACCAAGGTTTCCGCCCAATCAGAAACGCCAGAACTGTCATTTATCGTAAGTCTATTGATGCATCGATGATATATACCAAATTTTACATCGAGCACTCGAACAGTATCAGAGATAGAGATCATTAATGAATTCGCATACATTAAAGATGGCCGCCCATCCTTCCCGCCACTCAGAGGAACTGGTGTGGTTATACATTGCAGGTCTCTTGATACATCGATGCTGTATACCAAGTTTCGTATAGAACACTTGAATGGTATCAGAGATATATATCATTAAAGATTTTGCATAAATTAAAGATGGCCGCCAAGGTTTTCACCGAATCAGGGAAACTGGTTTGGTCATTCCTTTGAAGTTTCTTGATGCATCGATGATCTATACCAAGTTTCACACTGAACAGAGAAATGGTACCTAAGATACACAAGATTAATGATTTCGCATAAATTAAATATGGCCGCCAAAGTTTCCAACCAATCAGGTCCAGATTCAATAGGGTTCTGGGTCATGAGCATATGGATGTGCAGTGCAAGTTTGGTGTGCCTAGGGTACGTCGTTCTAAAGATATCTTGGTAACAAGAAACCTGTGACGGTTTCGCATAAATTAAAGATGGCCGCCAAAGTTTCAAACCAATCAGGTCCAGATTCAATAGGGTTCTGGGTCAAGAGCATATGGATGTGTACTGCAAGTTTGGTGTGCCTAGGTTAAGTCGTTCTAAAGATATCTTGGTAACGAGAAAGGTGTGACGGACAGACGGACAGACGGACAGACGGACGGACGGACGGACGGACGGACGTACATGACGACGACAATACCCTTCGGCCAAATTTTGGCCGAGGGGTAAAAATGAAACCCATGATTTGATGTTTCAATAAATTGTTGTATATATTAAAATTCCATTGAAATTGCTGAATAAATTCAAACACCAATTGATATACATGAATATGTTGTTTGTTGATTTTGTTCCCTAGTGTCTGTCACTGAATATTTTATTGAACAACTTATTAGCAAAATTCATTGCCGCTGATCTGTAAATTTATCAGTAACAGTAATATTTTCAGATCCTGACATCACAAATTTACCATAACTTTGTAAATTTGTGATGTCGGGCTCTGAAAAAATGTTCATTGCCAAATAAGCATTCATTTCATGATTTCCTGGACAGTAACGTTATGCCATCGCGGATTTGGTCTCTTTCTCCCGATCTTCCATTTAGCGTAGTTGTTCGTATGTCTGACGAAGTCGGAAATAATTTCTGGTTCTACTAGAAGATAAAAATAAACCAAGGGTTTGGCTTCATCCACGTTGAAATGGGGTGAAATTACCGGGCCACTTCTCGACGTAAACTCGGTCACCGTAGCCGGCGGAAAAAAAAGGTCCGTCCATATAGTGCCGGCTTCGTTGACAGTTTCCCCATCTGTTTTATCTTCAGATCCACTAATTTCCTCACTGGAGCTGTCACTTAATATTTCTACATCTATATCTGGCATGGTGAATCCTAAAAACTCGCTACTATCGCTGTCATAATCAGAATTTCTCGCTGCATTTTCCATCAAAACTCCGGCGTCAGCCATTTTGACATGAGCGGGGTTTCCCGGGATTCCCCAATACACACGCTTTATTTCGCGCCAAATGTACGTCATTTGAGGTCAACCAATCAAAAATAATTAGAACAACCTTTAGGACCAATGAGCAATTTGTTTCTGAGGGTTTCCTTCCTAAAATAGATCGGGAACTCTCGCAGAAAATACGCGAGAGTTCATGGTCGCCAAAATGCGCTGTATGAAAATGGCAGCCAGGCGCTCAAACTCGTACGGAGTGAAAAGTGACAAGTCGCTCTCATGCGCTCTCAGACTCAAACAAGAGGGCGCCCATACGCGCTACATGGGGGAAAGTGTTAACAGTCAAGACCAAGATGTGTTTATGGGTGGGGGGAAAGTGTTAACAGTCAAGACCAAGATGTGTTTATGGGTGTAGAAGTTTGGATGCATAGCAGAGTTATGGCATGCGAAATGCAAATCCAAGCCACAATGAACGGATGGATACACTGACACACGGACAGACGGACAATCAGAATCCAGTATACCCCCAACTATGTACAAGGGTTAACGTGAAACAAACAATTATTAATGAGCCATATAAAAAGTAGGCCTACATGTAACAGTTTGCAATAGATTCATAACAGATAAGCAACAACAGTGTGAAAAAAAAATAAAGAAATTCCTGATATTTTTGTCCCACATATTTTTCATTTCATACCGCGGATGGTTTTTACAGTGAGATCTAATTACCAAAAAATAAAATAAAATAAAATAATCAGCCGAGTGAAGAAACTACCTAGTGCCAGTCAGGAACCTGTACAGAGAACATTCAAGGCTTCCAAAAAATAAAAGAGCAAAGGTTTTCGAGGTTTAGTCATCAAAACATGCGGCAGGCATGCACACATACAGCCGATATGAGCACGTGATAGTTTGTAAATCACTTGTATAGTGATAGTTTGTATATCATTGCGCCATTCATTAACCTGGCGAATCGCTCATCAGTGTCAACAGCTCCGGTGTAGCCTTGTTCTTTTACATGTACTACGTTGTTTTCACGTAGTAAAGAACAAGGCTACACCGGAGCTACAGTGTCAAATATCCCGTGAAACGAAATCCGTGAAATAAACCATAAACAGTTTCTCATAGACAGTTTGTTTTATTATATCTAACCTGTATGATACTGAATATTAATTTAGGAAGAAAATATCGACCAATGTCCGAGTGAAACAGAAATGTCCATTACGTGCGGTCAACGTGAAGGTCAGTCCTGAAGGTCACAGAATGTACGGTCCAAAGCAAAGTCATGTGCACTTTAGCACTTATCAAAGGTCATATTTTCAACCCGTTGTTCATCAGAAACTGTTATTGAATTACTTGAACTATATATGAATTGATTGATGGCTTTCCTCTCCCCCCCCCCCATGGATTTTAGCATACGAACTTACAACACATGGCTGTGAAAGGGGCATGCATGGCTGGTTGAATCCTACGATATGATAATTAAGCCAAAGCCATTCATCACCAGCATTTGGTTAAACACTTTCTAGCCAAATGCACAAAAATCAGATATTACGACTTGAAACCATGTTAGTGGTTTTAAAATGTGGGTATAGCCAACAGACGAGTTACATGTATTTGACAAGATCTGTATCACAGAGATTAAAACTGTCTGGCATTTACGACACACCCCCTTAGCTCACTCTGTTCAATCACTGTGAAGCGCTGTAGCCAGCGAATCAAAAATTTATAGCACGACATGCAGGGGTCATGGTTTCAGCATGCACAGCCTAACTGCACGGTTCCTACCATTTGTGAAAGACAGAATTCCAGGACTTTTCCAGGTCCATACAAACATTTTCCAGGACCTTTAACTGAATTTTCCTGGACATTTTTCAACACCTTTACCATATTTCATTCAGCAAGTTCAATAATGTACATTAGAATGAAATGAGTACGTATTTCAACTATCACGTTTTCTACAGATCTGACTAGGTCGAAGAATAAATTCAGTTTGTTAGAAAGAAATTCCAGTAATGAATTGAGGCAGATATTTTGGGGGAGAAAGGACAATAAAATTCCAGGACTCTTTACAAATATTGTCAGAATTCAAGGATTTCCAGGTCCTGGAATTCAATTTCTCAGAATTCAGGGAAATCCAGGACCATGAACCCTGTAACGGAGGAAATTGAGAAGTCAACATAGCCCGTCAGACTTTGCAGTGGCTACATGTAATATACCAGCAAATGCACGAAGGTTATTATCCACTGTTTGCAGAGCAGAAATATTCATATTCTTACACATAACTTGGTATCTGGCTCCAGGGTTCCCAGCTTTTCATGGAAACAAAATTCCCTGATTAATTTCCCAAATTCCCTGAGAAATATGCGATAGTTTCAACAGCTTTTAACATGAAGATACAGTACAGATATGCAAAATAAGCACAACCAATGGCCAGAATGTGTGTGTTCAGAATTCATAGTCACATTACATGCAGTTATGAAAGAATTAGTCCTGATAAGAGTTCAAGCTATGCTAGATAAGCCCTTAATGAAGTGTTAAGAAGGAAAATGTGCATCCCTGGTGTGCACTAAAAAGCCAACATATGGCCAGCCAGCCATATAGCCTCTCTTGCTAGTCAATTTCTCTGAGTTTTCCCTGATGTTGGGTATTTTTCTAAAATTCCCTGAGTTTTCCCTGACAGAAAACTGGAAATTCATTTTCCCTGATTTCCCTGAGTGGCTGGGAACCCTGGGCTCTCAGGTCCCTGTTTGTTTATGCTAAATTTTACCAACCAGGTCTTAAATTCATAACACAACCATACAATCAATTCATGTTAATATGGGGTAGTCATGTTATATAAACAATGAGGAAAGGCAGCACATATAAGACTGACTTTATTACACATAACCAGCTACTCCTGATCATATAAAATCAGATCTTACAGGTGCTGACTCTCTTCATCATTCTTCAAACTGTGGGAGAAGAAAATACCAAATCTCACCTCTTGTGGTATACGTATTTTTGGAAGATTTACGTGACGTGGCTTTTTCAACAAGCCATTGATAGGAATAGTACCATTGGGCGGTGCCATCTTGGTGCCCAAGGTTCGGTCAGCTTTGACAGGTGATTTGACAGCAGAAGGACCAACAAGTGTAGCATTGGAGCCTTCATCTGGAATACTGTCATTACAATCAATGGGATCTTTCTTACTGGATGTAGGTTTTACCGGGGACAGAGACCTAGAACTATGTCTACTGTGGCCATGGCGACGCTCAGATGGATCTTGGCTAGAACTGCGACTTCTAGATTTGCCATCATGTGACCTGTGAGTGTCTCGGTCTCGATGGTGCTGAGACTCCCTGCTGCTAGAGCTACCACTGGCAGATGGGGACTTGTGGGAAGAGCTGTGATGACGACTGGAGCTATGACCAGTTTTAGTAGGCGTGACCGCGCTCTCACTGCTGTGATTTGAGCTGTCTGCTTTCTCAGATTTCACACCACTAAAAGTGTCATGGTGTACTCTCGGTCGCTCACACTTATTTAGCACTTGCCTACGATCAACGTCCGAGCTATTTTTAGCTTTACCGTCCACTTTAACTGCTGGCTGTGGTGGCCATTTTGTTGGTTTTTTGCCATGATGATTGCCACTTCTATCCACGTTTTTACCGTGATGACTAGCGCTGGTGACCTGCTCTCCTCCCGACTCGCCAGACTTATGGCTAGAGCTAGGTGCTTTGGACACTGGTTGATCATGTTTGTGGCCGAGTTTATTGGCTCCATTGAATGACACCGGTTGATGTGTACATTTATTGAAAGCGAACCCTGCCTTGCCCTGGAGCTTGTTTGGCTGGGGAGTGCCAGGTGTGCTGGCCACACCCAGCAGGGAGCCTGTTGAGCCGAACACATACGACTGAACTTTGTCATAATCTCCTAGCACTTTCTTGGCAAGTTCTGTAGTAGCATCCTGGGCTCGAGGTTGTACCTACAAAACATAAAGTTTGAAAACTTTCAAAAAAGGGTGTATGTAATTTGGGATATACTGAGACAATTACCATCAAAACAGAAGTTTGAGTTACACATCAGTTCTTTATAATCTCCAAAGAAATTTAATTGGTTCTGGGTATGTATGCAAGGAAGGTTCTACATGAAGTTGGCCTCATGGGAACACCATATGGCTCCTCTTTCTAAACCATACATGTAGTGTGGATTCTGGGCTGTAGCCCCATAGATCCTTTACAATATTCACCTGTAAACTGTCACACAAAACAATTTTGTGGAGCCATACATATCACTATGTATATTGTTTACCTTCACATGAAAAAGTATAAGTGACTTAGCATATTTAATAGTACGACTTGAAATAAATGTTAATGATAAAGTTAAAAGTATTATCAGTTTGTTTTAGGTGTAAAATGGCATCATCATGGATTGGAATGGTTTGTGAAATGGCGTTGGCATGGGGCAATGATAGCAACCCTCTATGGGGCAGAGTTAGTGGAATACTTCAGTCTTGTACTGCAACTGCATTTGTCAACAGGATACACATGTGAATGTGAAGGGTGGTGGGATGAGGTACAGATGTCAACATAAACATGTACAAATGTAGGTTGAATTTAGAATGTGTGACTACATGTGTGTATAGGAAGATATCTAGGTATGCGAATGAAATCAAGCTTGACAAGATTATAAATATGCTTCATCCTAAAAAAAATATAAAAACAACATTAGATTCGCCTTGCCATGCTGGACAGAAAGGTTACAGTGCCTGTGATAGTTAACATTTTACCAGTACTTCCTCTAAATGTTACACATAATAGACCTGCTTCACAAAGAAACACAATGTTATCACACTGTCATCAGTATATCAAAACAGTTCCTTTAACGATTCCTCAGAGGTGGGACTCCTCTGCAGGTCTAGTGTGGAAGTAAGCAAACTGAAGGCAGTAAACATCATATACATATACATGCACTATATTTTGTCATCTTACATTGGCACCCTTTAATTTGACCCATTGTTAGCCACGTTTGACCAACCTTAATAAATTACTATCCTATCAATGCTCCTCAATCGTACATGTCGCTATATAGGATCTTACGTATTTCAATTGAATTTGGTGTTCTGAGAGCCCATACCATGGATATTTAATAACATTATGACATCATGGTCGCATCTGGAGTCATCCATTTGCAGTCGGGGAGGGGAGATAGGTTCACTGTGTCCAATTACCCCAATGTTCACACTAAAGATTAGTCCATATACATGTATCTACCCTGTGTTATGGCGCCACAATGTCGGGACCGCGGCAATATGAAAAGACACCCCGCCAGCGAGCCGGCTAATTCGGCTGAGACAACCAAAAATTCTTTGTCATCAATGTTCCCTTCAAAGCACTATGAAGCATTCTGGGGATTGGTTAACACGTGAGTTACTGCAAGCCTGTTAGATCCTACAAGCGATATATCCAAGAAAGGATTGAATTTTAATTAGATTGCGTTTTGACCTGATGTCAACCCCATGTTGACAAAATTTTGGTCTGTATCATTGCCCAATATTTGTATTCAACAAAATTTATTCAAGATCCAAACCACTGAAATAAATTTGAATGTTTCTCAAACCAAGAATTCTACAAATCAGGTGGAGATCAGATGAAGAGAATGGGCAACCATGTCAACATTGGGATAGCCAAGTATAGTGTTGACTTCTTTCTTGTAGAATATGGAAGATTTTTCAGAATCAAATTGAATCATCATGACTGCCTCCAGGTTAAAACAGAAGAAGACCATGTGATATTAAAATTACTGAATGTTTAATTTAGCAGATGGACATTGCCAATGGTACTCAAATTATAAACTGCTTATTTAGTACATGTACAGGAGGTTCTGGTTGGCTCAAGTTATCACTGCTGACCACTTTATAGGCCTGGAATCGATCATCAGCATTCAGGGATGAAATTGCACCAGACCATCACATGCATTGTCCTTGACACAGTGATATTAATACAGACTACTATTTTCCTGGTGTAGGTCAAGTGACAACTGAAGCACTACAGGGGTAATATAGTGAAGCACTACCTGTACATGGAATAGGATGTAAACAAATGAAAAGAACCGCTTCTCCTTTTGATGACAATCCAAATAAGGATGGAGAAACAAATTCCATCCATCTACAGCTTCAGTCCTCGAAATTAGCGGCGGCATTCGGCAATGCCGTCGCAAAAGCTGCCGTAGCCGGACTTTACGACGGCAAATTTTTATGATTAGAAATTACGTGATGTGGATAAAATCAGTCTGTAAATCTCAAAGATCTTCCTAACCTAATTTACAATTGTTATTGAATTGTTCATTATCAAGTTCATTTGATAAATAAATATGGCGATGTCATTTTAATAAATTATTGTCGATGTGTACGGTGTCGTGTGACTGTATCAAACCACATTGTCTCTTCATCCATATACCCAGCATGCAGATTCACCACATACGGTATCTGGGTCAAACCAGTGAGACCCGGAAAGGCGAGGTTCCGGTGGAGTTGCTAATGTCTGTGGTATATTCTATCATAAATTGATATTGTTGATCTTATTAATTTATATGGAATTAAATGTCGCTTACATGGATTTAGCTGGACAGTTGTTTTTTTTCGGATATGCAAATTGGTTACGACTGTGGATACTTTGCCGAAACTTCCAGCTCATAATTTTGATAAATTTATGAAAAATAAAGAAAAACGTCCCGTGATCCGGCCACCAGAGCCTCACAGGGGTGACGTCACATCACCTGTTGACTCCCTCACATGTGCTGATGTGAACAACAAAAAATAATCACCCTTGAAAAAAGTTTTAACCGTTCCATCGGAGAATCAGTCTTCTGAACGAACAGTGGTATAGCAAACAGTGATAAGCACCAATAATAATAGTTGATTGCAATCTTATTTTGGTTGCGAGAACCAGCCAAACTAGACCGGCGTAAGAATAAACAGCCAGAAAAAGTTCCAGTCGCGCACATGTGCAAATGTCAAGACCACGGCTGAGTCGAGCGACATAATGCGGGTTATGCGCCCACCGTCTACTTTCTCAAGCATAAGAGAACAAACAGCATTTTTGGAATATAGCACCATGTGATTTTTTCTTGTAGCACCAGTGAAAGATACTCATCGAGTTAAGAGTTGATTTACAGATAAACAACAACAACAGGTTATGTTGGTGATGACAGGTTATGTCACATTTGTTTCTTTTCTTACTTGCAACGAATGTTAAAAATGCCGCCGCCGTGCCGTCGTAAACCAAGTTGGGTGCAGTCGCAAAATTTTGCTAATTTCGAGGGCTGCAGCTTCATCTAAATGTTCAGAAATTCCCTAAAATGTAAGCCCAATTTTGATTAACCCTTTCACCGATTAAACCCGGTGTACAGGGTCAGGGATAGTGCGTACCCATACGACCATACCCGGTAGACCGGGTTAGCTTTAAACCTGTTGGCCATCACGATGGGGCATTCGTTTTAACGGAAATCTATCAAACACTGTATACTTCTGGAAAGTCAAAACCTTGATCAATTTTATTCTCGAAATTGTTTGTTTGTTCCGCAAAAGAAATAAAGCAAAATTAGATGTTGAACGAAAAAACTCGGAGCGAAAAATGCATTTTTCCTCACATACCGTGTGACGGGCCTGTCGGCAGCAAGCCGCATAAATGGAAAAAATCATCGAAAACCTCTTCCTAACTCCTGTATTTTTGAACTTACACGACTGCTAAAGTGTGGTGAATATTCCCCAGACGATTAAAACTGCCAACGACGATCGACGAAGTTTATTTCCATATTTTTACGAGTCTTGGTCCACAACGTGTGTCAAACAATTATCCATTTCATTCAAGATGGATTCCCCCGCCGGCCGACGAGCCATTCGGTATGCGTAATTTTGCCCACGTGACCTCTATCAGCTAGCCAACAGCTAGGAGACCGGCGTAGACACTGGCTGGAAGGATGGAATGATATCATTACAATCCAATCATATTCTCCGTTTTATTTTCGCCATCCGTCCCAGGCAATGTCATTTATAGAAAGGGGAAAGCCCACGCTTTCCAATGAGAGGTCAAACATTGCAAATGGCCGAGTACAACTCAAGATAAACACTGTCAAATGCGATCGAAAAAAGACGATTTCTCCGTTGAATTTTGACGTTTTCAAGTCGAGAAAGCTGGGGAAAGCGCATTCTCTTGAAGCAAAACCTAATTTTGTATGCTATTTTATTTATTTTGCTATAAAACTGGAGCAAATAACACCGGAGTACTCATTGTAGAGACGGGGTCCCTATGTTTTTCTACAAATCTCAGACGCAAACACGTTTTCTAACATTCCAAAGACAACACATACAAATTTTAACAGTTCTCAGGGAATTGATCATCAGCAGGTCACTTTTGTCAGGGGAAATAATCAGTGAAAGGGTTAAATGCACGTTAAGATCTGCAAATAGCTCGCACACAAGACTAAAATTGGTAAGGATTCACATGTTCAACACATCTGCAGACAGGAAGGGAAAAACTTGTCCTGTTCTTGGACAAGGGGAATCAGCATATACGTGCATATAATGATAAAATGACTTAATACAACAGCTTAATTTATGTCAGACCAGGATTTGATCTCTAGCGTGGCAATAAAACAGAATACAATATGTCTGTGGCATGTACACATCACCATCAGGACTAGCGGTCTGTCAGTTGCATCCAGAATAATAATGACAATGCATGTAGATATGTAGCCGGGGGGCTATGTCCAATTGCATTTGCCAACATACTTTGATCACACAGCAGTTGACAATTTCCCTTCTTTGATGTCCTGTGTAATTTATCCTATACATTATCTAGGTTAAACTAGCCTAGCCAGAAACCCTACCTTGTGTATCATTATAATCACAATGATCAGTCCAATTGTTCTGGTTTAATCCCCCACGTACGTTACCTGATATTTTATTGTTATCCTACTGGAAGAAAGGACAGATCACAGGTAACAATTACCAGAGGAAGACAGCGTTTCCCAACGATTGACAATCAAGCAGATATAAACTGTTGTAGGGTGTCCAGTTGCAGATTGTTATTGGTAATGTTCAGTGATATTGTGAAGGCACCAGGACAAAGATTGAGCTGAGAGCTATCTGGAGCAGGACAATGAAGGGAAATTTACTATCGATCAACGGACAGGAGCAGTCTAGCTAATCTGTTTGATTACAATGTACATGTTCATGTACATGTACAGTTGATGATTGGTCAAGAATCTTGTAGATTAATTTGTCAAGCTTATGTATCCACAAAACCAAAGCTCTGAAAGGACATGTGTACTCTAGATTATTACCACTACAGCCCTCGCAATTAGCCATGGCAAACGACATTGGTAAATGCTGGGGTAAAATCACTTCGCGACGGCAGTTTTTTTGCCGTGGGTCGTAAAGTGATGTTGTTGTTGTTGTCAGTAAACAACATACGGTCGATGGTAAAATACGTCTCCTTGAACTGGCTTTTCTTGTTAATAAATTTGGTTTTAATGAACGAGACAGCTACATCAATTGGATGTCTGTCACTCTCCAGCATGCAGGTCATTTCTCCGCTGGCGTTTCTTCGTTGTCGCAATAGCACAGGCAACCGCATATGAGGAGAGTGCTCTAGGGAATGGTGAGGGTTACGATGAAGGGGAATTCAGTACAGTTAGGATTATGTATTATGAATGGCACGGCAACCTGAAATAGTGAACTGAGTAGTAATCTTCAATTAATTAATTACAGCTGGCACTAAATATCTTATATACTCCATGGTTTCATACATTACCCGGAATATAATTTGCCCGACATTTGGGGTTACCGTACTCCACGTAAGCCCCTACAATTACCATTCTCCTGCACAGCGGTATTTAAAAGTTTTGACAGTGACAATTTGTTTTGCTTTGCCATCGTACGAGAGCATGACGATGCTGACGAAATGGTGAAATGTAAAATTTCAGGTTGTCGTGCATAAAGCCTGAACTGGCGGACGATGGTGGAAACTGTGCTTGAAATTTTCTTTACTTTTTGAGGCGTGCAAGATCGGCCAACATGTTACGACCACGTGGCTTTGTCACTATCGCCGTATCGGATAAATGGATAGCTGGAACCCGAGGTAATAAAAAATTGGAATGCCTCCGGCCGACTATATGGGCAAGTCCGCGGCACACCAAGAAGCGGCAATAATATTAAGCTGTCGTTGGATGTGCTGAACATTTTGGAGGCGGAATACAAAAACTTTAACAGAAGGAGTTAGGAAAATCAGTTTTTATTCATTCTTGTTTGCAAAGAAGCCAAGGCAAAACTTAAAATATTGTTTGTTTGATTAACCCTACAGGCCCCCACCTATAACTTTATTTTTTTTTATTTTACCTTTTTTCAATTCATCTAAGAAATATAGGATATTCCTGAAACTATCTTATATTGAACTTATATCTGTTAACCAGGAAAACTCAAATCCACACAAATGGTAATATTTTCTCTGTTTCACACATCTCATGTCTCTTCTCCCATGAAGCAATATTGTCACCAGGTATGTGATCATGAAAAAGTTCAATTGAAAACTAAAATTAAAATAATAAAACTAAAAATCGACCTACCAACGCATGGTTTGTAGCAAGGTTATGTTACCCCAAACAAAAAACTTTTTAGTTTTTGCTCAATGGTCAGTACATATGACCAGAAGTTCATCTGTATTTTATGAACTTCTGATATATGACAAAATGAATGCATCAAATTGTAGTAGAAAATCTGTGAATTCCAGCAAACATCCTGGGCAAGTCATTTAAATATCGTAGTGAAAACTAGATCTACTGCAAAAAAAAATATGCCGTGGTGAAGCCCTTTTTTGCTGTGGCAAATTGATTTCTCCTCAGCAACTTTTTTTGCCGTGGAGAATTTTCCTAATTGTGAGGGCTGCCACTATGGTAATCAGAAGCTTGTACGATATAGATCTGTGAATAAAATGAATGGTGCACATACAGTAATCCTTCTAATAATTCAAGGACAGGAAGTGAAATTTACCACCATAAAATACGGGGTCGGGGGTATCATTGAAATAACAAAGAAATAATATACTACATCACGTATATGCATGATTTCGAGTTATTTTGTCAACTTCCTGTCCTAATATATTTGATGAAATCATGCATATACGTGATGTAGTATATTATTTCTTTGTTATTTCAATGATTTTAGAGGGTGACCAAATTTATTGGAATGGTACCATTGATTGAATTTTGTCCCCAATATTGGGGTGAATGAATTTTGGTAGGGTGATAGAATTATTAGAGAGATTACCATAATCCTTACATGTAGGCAAAACTATTTTGCCCGATACCAGTGGGCAGTGCACTGACATGTGGCTGATCGCAGGAGTTCTGGATCGTAAATGGGGGCACTTGGGAGAAAATATTTTTAATCCAGGATAACTTGACGGTTTTCGATCTGAAGGTGCCAAAATTATCCAAAGTGTAAGCTTATAAGTTCTTTTTTGCCTTAGTACAGTACGCCCAACAATTAAACTGGTCACTGCTCATGAAACGTTGGGTGCACCTTTCGTGAAACGTTGGCGAAAGCATGCACGAATGGTTGATAATAACTTACGATTATTTCATATTCATTTCATAGCTTTCGCGAAAGGTAAATACCTTTAAAAGCGAAAGATAGCTCACAATCATAACGGACGTAAAACAATCCGCATTTGAGGAGACAAGATGGCAACATATACGAGAGTGTTAGATCTTGGTCACATTCCTTGGCGAGTGCGGGTTACAATTGCGTATGTTTTAGGACAACTACTCTCGATTTCACCCAGCAAGATCCGAAAAGGGCTTGGAGACACAAGGGTATACAGGCCTCTCGTTTTAAGGCGCGCGATCGCGCTCCCGCACCTCCGCGCTCCTGAACTTGGAACTAGGTGCGCGACTATAGCGCACCTGGCATTTCGCGGTCGTTAAAAAACAGTAAAAGCAGCTAAATTCATTACCAACTTACGTGTGCCATTAAACTGCCTTCCGACAGCAACGCATGTGTTTACGTCCGGTTAAATGGTCAGCGGTCGAAATAACGCCTGCCTACGTGCCGCCGGCAAGTGAATTTTTCCGGCGACAACTTGTCTTGCAAAAACAATCTACCTGTCGCATGCGGCAAGTAGGATTTTATATAGCAAAAACGATAAAATGCGATCAATTTTCGTAAATACCTTTTAGAAGTCTAGATCTATCTGAAGGAACGCACAATCCAAGAAATAATCCATTGAAAATTTATTTCAAGCCGATCTTTAGCCATTGTTGTTGGACCTTGTTGTTGGTTTTCTCTATCAACATTTCCCGCGACAAATTTACTTCCGGTTGCGCGTCACCTCTTGCGCGGTAGTCCGGTGCATGCAAAAGTCGGACCTGTTATGAAACGGAATCGGACTATCTGATTTTTTTTCTTCCAGTTGGTAAATAATATTGTCGGCTTCTTTTCTTTGGCTTCTATTCACAAGTGGAAGTTTTTCTATGCAGACATTTCAGTTAATTGATCATTCCAATGGGACTCTGGTGGCTGATTCTAATTTATTGGAATCAGCAATTTACAAGGGGAGACTTCTGATAAATATAAGTAAATATAGTTGGGATACTGGTTAACTCCCCATAAATTTTCATTCTTTAAAACGGGTGTTAGTTGGATCTAAATTCTTTGATATAATGAGTTCTAATTGCAGAAATTAGGGGGATAGTTGTCTTTGACATATCAATGTTGACATCAACTTTCCACTGATGCTCTAAGTTTGAAAGAACATGTGTGCCAAATAAAAAAATTAATAATAATAAATTTAAAAAACACCCACCTCATTTTTTGAAAAGAAAAATTGCAGGAGAACCACTCACTGTCAAATTTCACATCATTATTGGTCACTGTTCGTCTGTTATCAAGGGAGATAACCCATCACTCGCCTAGACTCATTTAAGGGGTGTGATTTTGGGTGTGCTAACCACACTCCTGAGAATAAATAAGGCGAGTGATTATCACTCGCCTGTTGTCTCACAAAACAAGAGGCCTGGGTATAGTCGACTTCCGTCACTGAAGGCAATAACTTTTTTTTGTCAGCGAAATTGGCATATTGAGATAGAAATGTCTGCTACGAGTTGTCTGCCCTCTTCGTAGCAACTGGACAAGCCCCCTTATGAATGGCTGGCTGACACCATGTTTTAGATTGGGCTTCATGCACTACGAAGTGCACATTTGGATGTGAAAGATTTCGATTCCAAAAACAAGCCATACAGCACAATCAAATGAGTATATTTGTTGCTTCGAATAAGGGGCTGATTATGCGACTAAATGACTAGATGAAAACCGTGATGCTCCAGGCACCAGTACATACGATCTCGATTTTGCGTGAATCACGGGTTGCATCATGGACCGATGAGGAAAAATGGTACGTCGTCGTGATCTTTTATTCGCAATACATTCGCAAAATTTAGTATATGGACCTAATTAACTCATTCGGTACCAATGACACCAAAAGGCGACAAAATAATTCCCTGTCTCAACCCCGTTGACGACTTTTGGCGTAATTTCTTAGAGCCTCCCCAACCTCAATGACGCCAAAAGGCGACATCGCTGCTTCACCGTCAAATAAAACCCCACTCTGTCTGCAATGTAGCATTTTACGCGAGCACCTCGAGTGAAACTTGCACAAATGTATATATTTTTGAAAAGCCTAAACCTTCAACATTCGGATTATCAAAGAACGTTTTCATTCTGACAAACAAATAAAACAAGATCGAGAGGGAAACGAACAAATAATGGGGGAAATGTGGAACTACAAAATTTTCACAATTTTACCGTGTGCGTAAATGTTGCTGCAGAATGTAAATTCACTCAGTAATCCCGTTCAAATCTCTCTATTGCTGAAGTATAATGTGTCCAAGAGACCATCTAATCGTTCCATCAAGATGAAATCCATCAGATCCACTCAGTAAACTTTATTTCCACATTTTTCCAACACATGTGTCGGTAAAGATTGGCCATTTTCATCTCGCGCCATGCTTGAAACGACTGTAATGTCGAATTGATCAATCGCGTGCCTTCGTTTTAGTCACGTGCCTAACAACAACCAACCGAAGCGCTGAAGTGTCGACGTGGTTCATTGGCGCAAATATCAGATTCGTCTATTTATATCCAATCGTAGCTTTCGTAATATTAGCCATCCATTGTAACTATGACGAGATTGGGAAAGCCCAGGGAATGACCGTTTCCAACGTGACCTAGATCATGAAAAACAACCGCTGGAAAGCGGAGATACACGCCTTCAAATATGACCGAAAAAAACCCCTGAAATTCTTCGCAGTTTAGCGAAGTCTCTCATCTGGAAACTGCGTTTATTCTGACAAATGTCCACGAATAAATGAGTATTCATCGGTTATTTCTGGGCATTGTAATCAAAGAAATATCTGCTCACAATCTTCGGAAAATCACGTAGGTTTGTGTTTTTTTATTTTTTACGTGGTTGTTGTTGTTCATCGAAACATCCGACGATTGGCATTGGCAGTATCATTTTGCAAATTACGAACATGTCGGTGAGTTTACTGATTTTTATTGTGAATAAAACTGCATTTCTTGGGGAAAATAATACACACACATAGTTTTTGTTGAAATATATTATTTAAAAAGGACATAAAGCAATAAGTTTCAGAATGTCTGGGATCTGAAATGCAGACAAAAACACATGAACGCCTTCTGTTTTGGAGATAATTATTCAACTTTACTGACTGCCCGGAGCTGGATGCAGTGGGGTTCAGGCCAAGAAAACTATCTGGGGCTGACAGCTAGGATAAGCTGCAGTACTGAATGAGTTAATGCCACTAAAAACGACGTTAAACCCTAATTCTCTCTCTCACTAAAACCAAAACACACTAGCAAATGAAATAGAAATAGTGGACAGACATGGAACGACATGTGATGTATTCCCTCAAACATCGTTCGCGTGTAGCTTTCGCGAAAGGTTCAATTCTGACTTTTTCTCAGTCAACATACGCAAAAGGTATGGCGAAAGGTACTGGCGAAGCATTCGCGAAACGTTCACGAACAATTCGCTACATCTTTCGGCTATCCTTCGAGAATTTAACCAGTTTAATTCTTCGGTGTACTGTATGTCATGTATGACAACTTTAAACTGGAGCACTGTGTGCAATTTAGCTTGTCATGTAGCTTTTCCAGGTTGAACAGCCACCTATTGAATTTGGCTTACAAGATGAATAAACCATTTCTTGGAATAGTGAGAAAATTGGATCCATGTTTATCATATGCATACCAGTTATCAGCAGTTAAAAAAAAGCCACCGAAGGGTTAAAGAATGAATCAGAGCTCATGCGAATACCCACAAGTCAATGCAACAGTCACTGCTATTGGAACAAGATAGTATTGTCCAAGGAATAACTTGAATTATGCTGTAAACCACCCATTGCGAGGTTAAATTTGTATTCCATATCAGCCATGAATATACATGATGTACATGTGGTCTTCCTTTAACAGTTACCAAGTATTGTCTCCATTCACTGGCCTAAACAACACTATCTCGATCACCTCAAGCCTTTTCTTAGGGCACAATCGTGTTTACTTGGAAAAACTGTGTCAAACATTCCCAGGGACAACTTACAAGAAAGTTAAACAGCCGTGTCAATGGAATATTACCAGAAGACTGGCCAATAAAAGAAGAGAAGATAACAGATTGAAATCACCCTCTCAATAATAATATACAACATTGTCACTTGATGGATACATATAATATTAAATAACCATCATATCACAACATTTAGCACCCTTACTTTCATGGCCTATGTGAAAGCCTTGTTTTGTCTGAAACACATGTACCACACATTGTAGGTTATGCCAACCTGTTCAAAACAGATTTCAACAAGAGAAAGAAGTGTGATTTGAATTTGGGATGAACTGAACATGATGATCATTAGAACCAGACAAATTGAGCTTGTTTTCGATTTGGGTTCAGCCAAGCGGGCGAACCCACCATTTGGAAAATGTGCTGTTTTAAATGCCATTGAAATAGTATGTCTATCTAGTGAACAAATCTATTCATGACGTAATGGGGTGGGGGGACAGCTGACTACTTTTTCATGTGTATATGTTGAGCTTATAAACATATTAGGGTACAGTAGATGTAAAAATATATGGAAGTTGGTATACTTTCAAAAGTGCCTCCCATTTTTTTGTGGAACACGATGGGAAGCCACATCTTCACCAGCTACGTCAACTACATCACAAAGCTCTCTACGCTGCCTTGACATTCTTGGCTGGTGGCATAGGAGAACTGCTCTGCGCCACCTAGTGGAAATTTTCACAATGAGTGACTTTTTGCCTCCAGGAGTTGTTCCCCTTCATTTTCAAGTTAGCCACACTCGTAAAGCGATTCGTTATCGTTCGACCGTGCAGGGCGTCCCAAAAGCTGATTCAATTGATCAGAACACCGAAAGTGGCCGTGAAAATGCTTCTCCTGGGGGTTTTTTCGGCAGAATTTCCCCGCACATTCGACAGAGCTTGTTCTTAGTGGGGGCCGCCATGTTGGTAATCAACTGCTGGGTGTTTCTTTGCTAAGGTGCTACCATTTAATGGTAAATGCAAGCCCTATTTCCATCAGATTTTTGTGTTATAAATTTTGAGGAGAGAACAATAAATATGGTTCCACACCTTGCTTTGACAACTGTTCAGATACATTCTATAATACGGAAGGCAGTTGTGAAAGTTAATTACTAAAAAAGATTAAAATCTAATCATAATGGGCTGTTTTCTTGCATTTTGACTGTGACATGCTTTTACCATACTACCTTTTGATTGTGTTATTTGCCATCAAACATTCAGTTGAATAAATGTTTAGTGGTGATCACACAAAATTGATACCAAAACTATGTTTCCATGTACAATTTAATGTACATATCAACTCATTTATCGAAAAAATATGATTTCCTTAATATTTCTGGTCGGACTAACATTGTCTGTCCTCTCTGGCCATGGCATCTTTATGCTGGAAAACTGTTGAACCAGATGGACAAATTACTACCAATTTCATCAAAATGTTGATGATGCTTGTACTTGTAACTGAAGTGAGTCAAATTTGATCTACCTTAGTTGGGTTGAAGAAAAAATACATTTTAATAATCAAGTTAATATTGTCTGTCCTATGTTCGTCCGACCACAAAGTGGACTAATTCTCTAAATATTGCCTGGCTCAATAATGACAAGTGTTCAATGCCATCTGACTTTGTCCATTGACATCACTTATGGGTGATACTTTGTTAATGTTAACCTGAGAACTCACAGACTTAAAAATAAATGTGTCTGTCCTTGTGTTGGACGAACCAAATTTGTGTTACAGGCGACACCTGACGCTCAGATAAAACAGTGTTCAAGCTGTTGAGAGACAAACTGACTTATCATCTGGCATTCATGAACATGAATTTTGTCATTTGCAAATCATTTAAAAACATTACCAATCTTTTTGTCAATAAGAATACAGAATATCGCCAATTTATGTTGGTTGGACTAACAGAAGACAGACATGTTGGACTAACATAAGACAGACAGGTTGGACTAACATAAGACAGACATGTTGGACTAACATAAGACAACTTTTGTTGAACCAAGGGAATAGATGGATTTCCTTTATCATTCTCAGTGGCAAATCTCAGTTAACAACTTTATATGAATTATTATCTAGCTGAAAATATTCTGAGGCATTCATATGATGCAATTCCCATTATAACGCTGTCCGTCTTCTGTTTGTCCAACACTGTCTGTCCTCTGTTTGTCCGACACTGTCTGTCTCTCGTTTGTCCAACACTATTTGGCAGTTTAAACGTTTGTGAGTAACAATTACAGACTTGAACACAGTTTTCGTAAGTATTTACTTATTTTTCCACATCTAGCTAACTTTTAGAATCAATTCATGCTGGAATAGAGGGAATTAGACATTTTATGGCCACTTTCCTGTCTCCGTTTGTCCGACACATTATTTTATGTTGGACATAATTATGATCTAAAGGAGCATTCATAGTTAAATGATATATTTATTTCTAAGACTTGGGATACTTTTGGGCTAGGAAAGCAAAGACCAATAAATATGTTTGGGAATCATGGAGAAAATGCATAAAACTTCATTTTTGTCTGTCCTCGTTCGTCCAACACCAAGTTCAACATGCATGATAAAACTAGATTATTTCTTTTGAATCAGGTAAGGCATTATCTTTAAACAAATTTATGAACCTCAACAATCAGTTAACCTATAGAAAAGAAATATTTTGTGAAAAAAGTAGGTTGATATTTTGTCATGGATGTCGCACAAACGGTAACACCTAATCAAAGAAACACCCTGCTACGTAACGCGCATTCTGATTGGATGCAGCAAACCGTCTCTGCATCCCACTCATCGATTAGTATTCACGTTCCAACTTTACTAGAGAAGTATGCCATGGCAATGTACAGAGCAACGTGATGTACGTCGACTTGGCTAGAGAAGATGGGGAAGCCAAAGCCAGATTAAGACAGGGCTGGTAATAAGTGGCGAACGGTCGTTTGGGTTACCGGGAGGTCGCCATGTTTAGAAAACGGACGAACGAACCTTCGTTCCCCGTGAAGACCAACTATCTTCCATTTTCCATAAATCACTAAATCATTGTGAATTACGTTACGGACAAACACATGCTGACTGTGCTCATCGGGGTGAATTATTTCGTTGGATTTTGATCTTACGCAATCAAAACAGCCTTACGGTTTGTTTATCATATACCAGAAGGCAGACAGCGGGAGAGATTTCTCCAGCGAACATGAGGGGTATTCCGATCACGTGATACCTGATGACGCCATTTTGCTCCCTTGGCAACTACACAGCCTCGTTTTCGTTCACTTTAAAATGTCAGCCCCCACAATCAAACTGAAACGCGAGACTGTAGTGTTGAAAACGTTTCTGTCCTAGGATTTCCATGAGGACTTTTCGTACGAGGTTGACGAAGACAACAAACTTACCAAACTGACTTGCAAGATATGTAGTAAATACTACAGAGAAATTAGACGCGAAGTCACTGGTCAAAGTTTTGACTCGCTGCTTGCGTACGTTGATGGAGTGTATTACATTCACAAGAGCAAAGTATGCAGGCATGTACAATCTAATAAACCAAGATGAAGTCTTCGTTTCTCAATTCTATTAAATTATGATCTTTTACTCCTCGATTCCTACAGGTTACCATAAACGTTCTCATTAATAATATGATACAGATAGCAGAAAACCTGATGGGTTAGCACAAATCATTTTCCGGCAACCTGTGTGGTAACCGGTTAGGTTACCATCCTGAATTTTGTGGTAACCTGTAACAGGTTACGACATCCAGCCGTTAATTACAGCCCTGTTAAGATTATACACACACTTCCTTTATCCTCGATGACCAGTGATCCGCTCTACAGGATAAATTGCCCGAGTTGAGTTACTAATTCAACAATTTTCACCTAATATTAATAATTATTTCTTTTGCAATAATGTTTTGTCTGAAGGAACTTGTTCCTGCTCATACAGACAAGGACACAAACTCATATGCACAAGTGGTGCAGTTCTTTCACATAGCTTCAAAGTCGCTCCAAACAAGTTTGGTGCTCCTGGACTGTCATTCTTGAGATATGGTGGTAACAAGCAATAAATTGACAGTTTGATCTGATGACCTGGGAAAATATGAGTCAATCTCACCGATTTTCGATAGGCTTCTGCTCTGTGACCATATGCATGCGTGAAGCAAGTTTGATATTCCTCTAGGCATAGTGATTCTTCAGATATGGTGGTTGAGAGAAATCGGAGACGGACAGATGTACAAGATGACGACAATACCCCAAGGCCAAATTTGACAGAGAGGCAAAAACGAAAGACTTAATTTTTATTAAGCAGGATCTATTGCTATAATATTATCATGTGGAATCACTACCTCAAATACATCTACATCATTATCACTGAACAGGAACGATTTTACTTCAAACAGTTTCAGCATCTTTTCTTCATTCCCCTGGTAGAAGAGATTATACTTTGAGAACATGCTGAATTATGAAGTCAACCAAGCAGTTGTTTATCCTTTAGAGCAGGTTGTTCATCACCATGGATGCAGAAATCTTGCACGATTATGTAGACAACGTTTTGTCTTCCCACTGTGAGGTTTTTGATAAAGAAACAAGTGAGAAATGACTACATTGTAGTCAAAACCTGCGGCAGTGACAATAATACGATGAAAGACATATCAGCGGAGGTAGTGGTAATTGTAGACGAGAGATCCTGAAGGATCTTGGCGCCCACCATTGTCCGATAATTGTAAGCCAATGACAAGAGGATCTTTTTGTCCATTGTTACTAAGATGATTGAGTTGTAATTTTGTTTACAGAATTTCGAATCTGAGCGAAAAAGTTCGAAAAAGGGACACTGAAAAACACCAAGATATAATCTTTCTAAGTTTCTTCAGTTTCAAGATTTCTAGAAACTGAACTTATGTCGGTTGTTATAGTACAAGAGAAATGAGCAAAGTTAGCCTGAAAGTGAATGTACATGTACGGAGGATCCTTCGTCTTCGTTTTGTAGTATTTTAATTTTATTTATTTTTTTGCATGTGTCATCATTTGGTACTGGAAGCGAAGAAAAATCTCTTTGACACTTTGGCATATTTAAGATTTTATAACTTGGAACGAATGTTAATTCTGTTCTGTTTACTGGACTAGTTTGAGATACTTTTAAGATAACATGCTCGAAAATAGTAAGATGGTACAATACTTAATACTGAAGGCATCCGGTCCGCGCAGTAATGTTGAAACTTCGAATTTGAAAGTGTCTGGATCTTGATTATTTTCCATGGATCAAAACATGCAGTAGTTTACAGTTGTCGAGTTGTGACATTGTGTCACAAGAGTGACGTCCCTCATGTAGCTGACCCACCGGCAGACGAAAGGGTGGGGCAGTTCACTTTCAACTGCATGGACTAAATACATTTTAATTCCGAATTATTTGAACTCCTTGATATGGAAGGTGAAGATATGGATATTCTCTATAGTCATTATATAGAATATGCCCCACCTTTTGATCCACCGACTCTTGTGATGCAAGGTTAGAACTCGGGAATACCGTATTAATTGGATTTTCGAATCGGACCGATAAAGCTATCTTGCAAAACTAGGCCCCATCTGGGACCTGTGTACCAAATTTCAGAAAGATCCATGAAATATTTTCCGAGAATTCAAGATAACAGTG
This sequence comes from Hanleya hanleyi, assembly GCA_036873755.1. Classification (NCBI taxonomy): domain Eukaryota; kingdom Metazoa; phylum Mollusca; class Polyplacophora; order Lepidopleurida; family Hanleyidae; genus Hanleya; species Hanleya hanleyi. The sequence continues at coordinate 15,571 of JAVTVY010029552.1, read as the reverse complement.
TTTCAAGGAGAAATTCAAGATGGCCACCTGGCAACCATATTGGATTTTCGAATCTGACCAAAAAAGGTATCGTGCACAACTGGGCCACAAGGGGAATCTGTGTACCAAATTTGAGGAAGATCCATGCAGTACTTCTTGAGAAATCACGATAACAAAGTTTCATTGGGAAATCCAAGATGGGCGCCTGGTGGCCATATTGGATTTTCGAATCGGACCAGAAAATGTATCTTGCACAACCTGGTGGCCATATTGGATTTTCAATTTGAACCGAAAAAGGTATCTTGCACAACTAGATCATAAGGTGAACCTGTGTACCAAATTTGAGAAAGATCCATGCAGTACTTCCTGAGAAATGACGATAAAGTTTCTTGGGGAAATCCAAGATGGCTGCTTGGTGGCCAAATTGGATTTTTCGAATTGGACCAGGAAAGGCATCTTGCACAACTAGACCCCAAGGCGAACCCGTGTATCAAATTTGAGAAAGATCCATGCAGTAGTTCTTGAGAAATCGCGATAACAAGGTTTCATGGGGAAATCCAAGATGGCCACCTTCTGGCCATATTGGATTTTCGATTGGGACCGAAAAAGGTATCTTGCAAAACTAGACCCTAAGGAGAATCTGTGTACCAAATTTGAGAAAGATCCATGCAGTACTGAGAAATGGCGATAACTAAGTTTCATGTGGAAATCCAAGATGGCTGCCTGGTGGCCATATTGGATTTTCGAATCGGACGAGAAAGGGTATCTTGCTCAACTAGATGCCATGTGGCACCTGTGTACCAAATTTGAGAAAAATCCATGCAGTAGTTCCTGAGAAATCGCTGTGACAATGTTTCATGGGGAAATCAAAGATGGCTGCCTGGTGGCCATATTGGATTTTCGAATCGGACCAGAAAAGGTTTCTTGCACAACTAGACCCCGAGGGGAACCTGTGTACCAAATTTGAAAAAGATCCATGCAGTAGTTCCTGAGAAATCGCGGTAACAAGCTTTTATGGGAAAATCCAAGATGGCTGCCTAGTGGCCATATTGGATTTTCGAATCGGACCAGAAAAGATTTCTTGCACAACTAGACCCCAAGGGGAACCTGTTTACCAGATTTGAAAAAGATCCATTCAGTAGTTCCTGAGGAATCGCGGTAACAAGCTTTCATGGGGAAATCCAAGATGGCTGCCTGGTGGCCATATTGGATTTTCGAATCGGACCAGAAAAGGTTTCTTGCACAACTAGACCTCGAGGGGAACCTGTGTACCAAATTTGAAAAAGATCCATGCAGTAGTTCCTGAGAAATCGCGGTAACAAGCTTTTATGGGGAAATCCAAGATGGCTGCCTGGTGGCCATATTGGATTTTCGAATCGGATCGGAAAAGGTTTCTTGCACAACTAGACCCCAAGGGGAACCTGTGTACCAAATTTGAAAAAGATCCATGCAGTAGTTCCTGAGAAATCGCGGTAACAAGCTTTTATGGGGAAATCCAAGATAGCTGCCTGGTGGCCATATTGGATTTTCGAATCGGATCAGAAAAGGTTTGTTGCACAACTAGACCCCAAGGGGAACCTGTGTACCAAATTTGAGAAAGATCCATGCAGTAGTTCCTGAGAAATCGCAGGAACAAAGTTTCATGTGGAAATCCAAGATGGCTGCCTGGTGGCCATATTGGATTTTCGAATCGGAAGAGAAAGGGTATCTTGCTCAACTAGACCCCATGTGGCACCTGTGTACCAAATTTGAGAAAGATCCATGCAGTAGTTCCTGAGAAATCGCAGTAACAATGTTTCATGGGGAAATCCAAGTTGGCTGCCTGGTGGCCATATTGGATTTTCGAATCGGACCAGAAAAGGTTTCTTGCACAACTAGACCCTGAGGGGAACCTGTGTACCAAATTTGAAAAAGATCCATGCAGTAGTTCCTGAGAAATCGCGGTAACAAGCTTTTATGGGAAAATCCAAGATGGCTGCCTGGTGGCCAAATTGGATTTTTGAATTGGACCAGGAAAGGCATCTTGCACAACTAGACCCCAAGGCGAACCCGTGTATCAAATTTGAGAAAGATCCATGCAGTAGTTCTTGAGAAATCGTGATAACAAGGTTTCATGGGGAAATCCAAGATGGCCACCTTCTGGCCATATTGGATCTTCGATTGGGACCGAAAAAGGTATCTTGCAAAACTAGACCCTAAGGAGAATCTGTGAACCTAATTTGAGAAAGATGCATGCAGTACTGAGAAAAGTTTCATGTGGAAATCCAAGATGGCTGCCTGGTGGCCATATTGGATTTTCGAATCGGAAGAGAAAGGGTATCTTGCTCAACTAGACCCCATGTGGCACCTGTGTACCAAATTTGAGAAAGATCCATGCAGTAGTTCCTGAGAAATCGCGGTAACAATGTTTCATGGAGAAATCCAAGATGGCTGCCTGGTGGCCATATTGGATTTTCGAATCGGACCAGAAAAGGTTTCTTGCACAACTAGACCCCGAGGGGAACCTGTGTACCAAATTTGAAAAAAATCCATGCAGTAGTTCCTGAGAAATCGCGGTAACAAGTTTTCATGGGGAAATCCAAGATGGCTGCCTGGTGGCCATATTGGATTTTCGAATCGGACCAGAAAAGATTTCTTGCACAACTAGACCCCAAGGGGAACCTGTGTACCAAATTTAAAAAAGATCCATGCAGTAGTTCCTGAGAAATCGCGGTAACAAGTTTTCATGGGGAAATCCAAGATGGCTGCCTGGTGGCCATATTGGATTTTCGAATCGGACCAGAAAAGGTTTCTTGCACAACTACACCCCGAGGGGAACCTGTGTACCAAATTTGAAAAAGATCCATGCAGTAGTTCCTGAGAAATCGCGGTAACAAGCTTTTATGGGGAAATCCAAGATGGCTGACTGGTGGCCATATTGGATTTTCGAATCGGACCAGAAAAGGTTTCTTGCACAACTAGACCCCAAGGGGAACCTGTGTACCAAATTTGGAAAAGATCCATGCAGTAGTTCCGGAGAAATCGCGGTAACAAGGTTTCATGGGGAAATCCAAGATGGCTGGCTGGTGGCCATATTGGATTTTCGAATCGGACAAGAAAAGGTTTGTTGCACAACTAGACCCCAAGGGGAACCTGTGTACCAAATTTGGAAAAGATCCATGCAGTAGTTCCGGAGAAATCGCGGTAACAAGGTTTCATGGGGAAATCCAAGATGGCCGCCTGGTGGCCATATTGGATTTTCAAATCGGAAGAGAAAGGGTATCTTGCTCAACTAGACCCCATGTGGCACCTGTGTACCAAATTTGAGAAAGATCCATGCAGTAGTTCCTGAGAAATCGCGGTAACAATGTTTCATGGGGAAGTCGGAGATGGCTGCCTGGTGGCCATGTTGGATTTTCGAATCGGACCAGAAAAGGTTTCTTGCACAACTAGACCCTGAAGGGAACCTGTGTACCAAATTTGAAAAAGATCCATGCAGTAGTTCCTGAGAAATCGCGGTAACAAGCTATTATGGGAAATCCAAGATGGCTGCCTGGTGGCCACATTGGATTTTCGAATCGGACCAGAAAAGGTTTCTTGCACAACTAGACCCCAAGGGGAACCTGTTTACCAAATTTGAAAAAGATCCATTCAGTAGTTCCTGAGGAATCGCGGTAACAAGTTTTCATGGGGAAATCCAAGATGGCTGCCTGGTGGCCATATTGGATTTTCGAATCGGACCAGAAAGGTTTCTTGCACAACTAGACCCCGAGGGGAACCTGTGTACTAAATTTGAAAAAGATCCATGCAGTAGTTCCTGAGAAATTGCGGTAACAAGCTTTTATGGGGAAATCCAAGATGGCTGCCTGGTGGCCATATTGGATTTTCGAATCGGATCAGAAAAGGTTTCTTGCACAACTAGACCCCAAGGGGAACATGTGTACCAAATTTGAGAAAGATCCATGCAGTAGTTCCTGATAAATCGCGGTAACAAGGTTTCATGGGGAAATCCAAGATGGCTGCCTGGTGGCCATATTGGATTTTCGAATCGGACCAGAAAAGGTTTCTTGCACAACTAGACCCCAAGGGGAACCTGTGTACCAAATTTAGAAAAGATCCATGCAGTAGTTCCGGAGAAATCGCGGTAACAAGGTTTCATGGGGAAATCCAAGATGGCTGCCTGGTGGCCATATTGGATTTTCGAATCGGACCAGAAAAGGTTTCTTGCACAACTAGACCCCAAGGGGAACCTGTGTACCAAATTTGGAAAAGATCCATGCAGTAGTTCCGGAGAAATCGCGGTAACAAGGTTTCATGGGGAAATCCAAGATAGCTGCCTGGTGGCCATATCGGATTTTCGAATCGGACCAGAAAAGGTTTCTTGCACAACTAGACCCCAAGGGGAACCTGTGTACCAAATTTGAAAAAGATCCATGCAGTAGTTCCTGAGAAATCGCGGTAACAAGAATTGTTTACGGACGGACGGACTGACTGACTGACGGACGACGGACCACGGACGAAAAGTGATTTGAACAGCCCACCATCTGATGATGGTGGGCTAAAAAAAGCACCATCTGCCAGTGTTTTCATGCCAAGGGAAGTAATTTTCAACTTCTAACCCACAATTGGAGGAATTGTGTAATAGGTATGACACCATATATATATATTCACTTTCCCCGTTCGAAATCCGACGATTTTGACTGGTCCGTTCCGTCCATCCTGAATTGACAGACGAAGTCACAATGATCGCTTTGACAATGTCGTGGTACAAGTATCATGTATGCCAAGTTTGAAAACATTCGGTTCAGCCGTTGATTTTTGCAAATATTTGAAAATCCAAACAAATTACAAAGATTTATATTTCCTTCCAAGTTAATTTTTCAATGAATTTATTATCAGGTCTATCACTTTGATCTGTGAAACTATGGAATGGGGTTTAAGACTTTATCGAACTGTCCAAGAAGCGTAATGACACTTTTCACTATTCAAATTGAGGCCTGTGACAGTCTTGATATTCGACTAGAATAACTAATTAAGTTTCTGCATGTGTGTTATCATCTGCAAACTAAATACCTTGACACTCTTTTCCATGCAGCAAGTCAATACCAAGACATGGTTTGCTCCTTCTATATAAATGATTTACTATTTCATTCTTAGAAGATATCATCTCATCTGACATGTTCGGCCATGCCTTTTCGAGGGTTGCTAATTTTATTAATTTCTTTTTTTTTTAATGAAATTCTGCAAATTAGAAACATTTATTGTCAGTATCTATGGATATCTCCCTATACTCAATTGGCGAATATGTTTGTCACTAAGTCATTCCGAAGGTGATTTAAGTGCGAAATTTCAGGGTTAGTTTACTAAACAAGATCTGTGTGTATGAGAATGAAAGGTAAAGAGATCGCTTTTATCTGCTAATATATGACGCGATTCCATTCGTAAAACTGATTGACAAAATAACGTGAATTGTGAAGTGTAGAACCAGTAAATTCTAGCATAAATGGGCTCTGACCTGAGAGAATGATGTCAAATGCAATATGATTCTGTCCATTGTCTACTGATACACATAAGTATTAAATTTTCGCGAGTGATCAATGCTAATCTAAAGGGATTATGAGTGCCGAAGAAGACTGGAACATCAATACCAACGAAGCAAGGCCCTGGCTTCCGAGAATGAGGGTAGAGAGGTTGTGTTCCGAAAGAGAATCATTTAAATTAGCTATGTGCCAAATTTCATGCTTGTAACCGAAAGTGCACAATATAACTGCACAACTACATGTACGATATATTTTTCGCGCAAAGTGTTGTCTGACTCATTAAATATTAAATAGTCATTTCTGTATTACAAAACCAGTTGCGCAAAAAGTCAGTTTTGAGTACTATCAATGAGTCGGTATAGCTAAGACAGTAAGTGCAACTCCAGGGATTGGAGTGTCATTGTTTCGATTCCCACACAGAGTTAATTTATTCTTCCTTTCAGAACATATTTCCATATATGCGAATTGCTTGGGGGTAAAGTTAAACATCATACCAAATTGTCATTTCTATAAGTTAAACATCTTTATTCGGCGAAAGTTGGTGAGTTGTTCCCCTTACTTTTGAAATGTAATTGTTGTGTTTGTTTTTATGATGCATGATCTGTAATTTGATACTAAGTATTATTCAATGTTAGTCACAATGCCAATGCGTTACTTGACTACTTCTTCACCAATTTGTGAATTATCTAGATTGGGTAGATAAAATGATTGCTAGAAGTAGTGAACTTATTTGTTATACTTATTACGACAATCGCCTGTGAATGTATGCAAATTAGCTGAACCACTGACAAGGTTGTGGTTCATCCTCCTTTGTATATAAGCAAGGATCTTAAAACGTGTATACATGTACATACTGTTAAGTCAAAATGGTAATATCTGAAAACAATGACTGATGTGTCGATCGACAGCTTTTAACAGGTTACTACAAAATGCTGGACACGAAAAGAAAACAGGTTACCATTGCAAACAAAATTTACCTTGCTGAAAGGATGTGTGGTATTTGTAATAAACTTTGAAGGAGAAATCGCCTGAATGTATTTTACATTTCCTCCTTGATAATTTCTTTCTCGCCCTTGAAGCATATGTTGCAAAGAATCTTTTGGGGATCTGTTTTCTAATAAATTTACTTGTTTCTTAAAAATATTTTTGAAATGAACTTTTGGTCGACAGTTTCTGTGATGGATGTTCGTGCACTGCACGCATTGAGTACTGGTACTGAGGCCAGAAATGAAGCTCGGTACTGAATGAGTTAAGCGACTGAAGTTTGCTGTCTTGACGTAAGAGAATTGAAGTCAGAACGGAAATTAACGAAGCAATAATTCATTCGACCGAATGTAGTTGCAAATGAATTCAAACGTGCTTGAAGACAGGGTTGTCATGTGAGATCGGATCACACTCTCTTAGCGCATGCGTATTTCAAAAAGTCACAAGAAGAAAAAGAAGAAGAAGAAGAACGCGAGCCTCTCGTAGACCTGCGTGCCGCAGGTAAAAAACACTTCCTGTAATTGAAATGTACATGTACATGTACATTTAGCATTTATAGCAGAAGACTTCCCTAGACAGACAGACAGACAGACAGACAGAAGTGTTGATATCCTGCCAAAGAAAGCTTGTTGCAGTTCGATGATATAGTATTTACTGGTCTACTGTTACAGACAGACTCAGCTGTCAGTCGATTGACACGGGCATAGAGTAAACTTACAATCACACATAACTGTCTATATCTCCTTATACTATACCAGACCCATATTATTCTGGAGTTGAACAGAAAATAAAGAAATACCTTTTCATATTGTTACAATATACATTGTATACCAAACATGTTCTACATACATGTATTCATGACGGCAAATCTAACATGTAAAGTATATCAATCTAAGAACATGTATAACGTACAAATCCTGCAGCTCAGTAATGCAAACATATAGATGGGTTAATCCAACTATTCAAGATAATGCAATCCAATGTTCTCCAGAAACAGTTTTGTTATTGATAAGGTCAGATTTTCAGTCAGTTTATCCATACAAAGATTTGTCAAACTTAGTTTATAAGGGCACTAACTTGAATGACAATACACATGGGCCTGTGTCCTACTGATAGCATCAAACAGTGTTAAGTACATGTCTGACAAGTTTAACTGTTATGCTGCTAAGTTCTTAAATATGCTGTACGAGGAGAAATGCGGACTTTTTTTTTTAAATCCGGATTTCATGAGCAAAAATATTATTTAATTTCGTTTGTTGGTGTCCCAACTGGTTTAGTCAATGCTATACGACCGCATTTTATAGCAAAATCGATGATGTCAGCGTAAATAAAATTTATTTGAAGAGACTACAGTATTTTGGTAGAATTGCAGTCGAAAATGGCGAATTATGCGGAATTACAGCGGAAAATTTGGTTTTTCAGCTGCCTTTCTCCCTGGTCTTTTCCGACTTTTCGTCCGCCATTGGGGGCGTATGACGTCTCATTGGAAAGGGAATTCCTTGTAGTTTCTGATTGAAGGCTTGATTTCGACCGATGGCCAATCAAACAGACGATAACATCGAAAAACTGCAAGGGGTGTTTTCCCGTTTCTCTAGTAACGCTAACAGCCAATTCGATATCGGTTACCTTGATTGGACAAGCGTGGTAACGTGACCTACATCGAAGCGCTCATTGGCCAGAGCCCTTCAACTGGGTCAAGCTGATCTGAGGGAGATGCCATTTTCATCTCATCCCGACGAAATCACGTGGCACAGAAGCTCGACAGAAATTTGAAAATAAAGTTTGTTTAGCGGATTTCATCGAAACCCGCACTTTGGAAATATAAACTGAGCTTCTGTACTTCAACTATACCAAAGAATCATATATTTTGAAGGGGTTTTCTGTGAGTATTTTATATTTTCTGGGCGGCTTCTCAACAACGTTTTATGGAAATCTCCGTTGGCATTTTTTTTCTTTCTTTTTTATTTCTTCCTCCCGACTTCGTTATTCTGAGACAGAATATCAAGTTTACATCCAGGAAATCAAGTCAGGCTTAGCTAACAATATATGTATGGTTTTTATCAAGTTTCATGCATGGTAAATTTGAAAAAAAGCGATTTGAGAATGGTACCTCGCTGTACTCGCATCGACAGAAGCAACGGCAAGCCGGTATTGCAGTTCGTCGCATTTTTCGTATAGAAAGCCGAGAGCCATTGGAACGGCTCACCGCAGCGTAATTAACAGTTAATACTTCCTGTAAAGGTCTTGACACAGTTCATGGAAATCCAGGAAGATTCTCGCATGCTGTGCTATGCACAAGATGTATGTAGACTAACAATGGTTTGAATTTCATTGCTTGAGGGAAATACATTTGATCTCAGCGTTGAAACCATCGGAGCATGTGCAGATCAAGAATAAAGAAAAAAAAGACAAAAAAAAAACCCCAAAAAACAAATACTTGCTCTTCTGATATCAAAACAAAATTATTGTCCAAACCTGTTTAGGAGCATACATGTACATTACTGATAATCACAATTTGACCGATGAGAATGCGTGTCAAGGTCAGTTCAGAGTGAACTTGACCTAGAGAATCATATAAGGCCGTTGTCAGTTGATAGGTTGTTTCGCATGACCCGCCCGCATCAATATTTTGGAGATAAATAATGCCGCATGTATTTTAATTATCAGCAATTATTGGCCGTAAACAAATAAGTAAGCAAATCCACGAAAATGCATGAGCTGACTGTGCCGTACGTCACAGCGCGGAGGCGACTCGAAAGCCGACATTTTGGTTCACATTCTTGGAGAAACCCTAATTTCAAAACGAGGCACAGTCCCGGCATGCTCTAGCGGGGATTCCCTCATGTTGAGCACGTAGCAGCATGTTGAGCACGTAGCAGTAAAAGTTTTAACTCCGACAGTTTTGACGGTTGCGTACCAAAGCCATCATGGTTTTAGTTAACTCATTCAGTACCGAGCCTCATTTCTGGCCTCAGTACCAGTAGCTCCACAGCTGAGTCTCAACGTGTGCAGTGCACAAATGTCCATCACAGAAGCTGTCGACCAAAAGTTCATTTCAAAAATATTTTGTTTACGAAAGTGAATAAAATTTGAAACTTTATATCTCCATGAAATACACAAGCATCAGAAATTGTGTTTGTGTTATTTTTATAATTATATACATGAAATTATGCATGCAAATTTCATGAAAATGTTTTTATCTGTTTGAAAAAAATGTTTCAACAAAAATAACATCGAAATTGTCATGGTCTGGTTTCAGATGTACGTAATCTCTGGCTGGTAAAATTTATAGCTGATTGTAGTATCCATTCCCTGGATAAAGATGATAATTTCCTCATTTTATTTCATCCACATATAACTTATAAATTAAAGTTTTTATCTGGTAGAAATTCTGTTGATAGTCATTATATTACGCGCAAAATAATGAAGCAGAAGGTTTTTTTTCTCGTCTGATTCAATCGCGTCCGTGCTCCGTTTCCCTGAACCGATTTCAATGAATGACGTATCATTGTAAAGCCCATTCATTCAGCTTTCTTCTCGTAGTACAATCTTCATCGGATGGCCAGTGAAACGAAAGATTTGATTGGATTGAAAACAGTGTTCACGAAACGATCTTTCTGATAAGCCCGCTGTTTTGGACAAGTGGATTGGATAAGAGCGTTCACGTCACAAGGCGAGCCAATCGGATTGCCTCATTCATCGCGGGTTTGTTTGGAGAAATAAAAACAGAAAAAGATGGTGCAAAATTCTGACAAGTTGGTGTCGGACAATAGCGAAATATTTGGGAAATAAATTTACCAAACGTATACGATCGTAGGAATTCTCAACAATGGATATATACCTGTACCTTGACAGAAAATATCTCGTGAATTCGTCAGATTTCTCAAGGAATCGGATGCCACTTCAAGGTATTTGAACATTTGCAAATGTCGGCCAAAACTGCGCGATTTTCTCACAGATCTCTTCTCGGAATATAGTTTTATTTCGTTATATTTTTCATTCAATACGAAAATGCTTTATATATAATCGGATAGATAGCAATCTTATGTTTCGATATATGTATGGTTTACGTGATATTTCTTCCTGAATAGACCAGGAAAACAAAAATCCCAACAGCCGTGTGTACGGCCGACTTCATTTTGGAAATTTTCGTGATTTTATTTTTTATCTGCGTTTTCAAACAACGATCTTGAAATAATTTTTCTGTTAGTCAAATCCAAATTTCGGAAATTGTTACGAGAGAAAATAAGCTTCGTAAATATATAGGCCTTTAATTACATTTGACAATGCTTAGATATGAAAATTCTATTTTCCCACGACAGTTATGTTTTGCGCCATATGGCGTCGATGGGGTTGAGGAGGCCTGTGACGCCAAATGGCGCTTACGGTACCGAATGAGTTAATGGATCAGTTGTTTCCTCATCAACCAGTCAGTACATCGTGCCGAATTTAACCATCCATTTCTCTGATGAAATGCTTTTGAGCAAAGTGGTCAAACGCTTCACGTCTTCACTCCCGACAACAACAACGACGACACAAGCTGTCGACCTGCACGTCCATGAAATACATTACTCGTACAGCTAATGGATGACGGACATACAAATCCATTGCCCTGGACAGAGAATCCCTATCTTCAGCCAGTGTAGAAAAAATAAAAGAAGATTTAATCAAGAGGCGACTGGACGTTGAAAATTCGGGTAATAAATCCTGCAGATATCTTAACAGTAATCACAAGTAAGAGTTGTTTCCCTTGATTTCTGTTCACACAATGTGTGTGCATTTGAGTTTTACTATCTACCATAATTATTTACAGAATGTTACAATTAAATTAAAGCAAACTTAAAAAGTCTCTTTACAGAATAATTATATTTTTCCTGCTAAAGTTAAAATAAATATGATAATTACATGTATCTCTACACATTGTCATATGTTGAGTTGATCTATGGAAGATATTTTGATTTGATATGGAATGACTCGACGGTGGAAAATTTACCTCAATAATTAATAATTATAGCATCTAGCATGTGTGTTTTAGCAGGAGGTCATGTTAAACAACCTATTAACTGACAGCGGCCTAAGGCAGCATATTGTGTCAAACAGGCCTTATTTTTTCAAAATCTGGCGTGAACGATTTACCGTTCGGGTGATTTTTAGCGTACGTAACCGATCATTCGGTTACGCACCAACTTCGTTGCGTAACCGATCGGTTACGCGAAAGGTTATGTAAATTTTCGAAACAATTTGGAGCCACGTGTGGAAAAATCAAACCAGACACGGCTTACTCCAACTAAAACGTATTATTTCATTACTTATTTCACGTGAGTTCGGTGTTTATTACTAAAAAATACGCTTAGGCCAAGTGGAATAATATTTTGGTTTCCCGTTATGACTGGATAATTCACTAGGGTAGGTAGGTAGGCTTTTTTTTTTTTTTGCCAAAAAATTTTTTTTTGGTTTTATTATTAGTATTCAAAGTTTGAAGAAAACCGCAATAATAATTCATTCACCAATTCATATATCGATACTTTTTTCATTCTGCACTTCGGAAGATATAGTTGTTTCAGTCATCGCCAGCGGACACCCACATTTCAGTCGGAAAAATCGGCACCCGAACAGATTCACCAACGTGGACACTTGTACAGTCGCATCTGAAATTGATGTCCACGGGCCGACTTCCTGCGATGAACACGATAATCTGACGTGTTCACAGTCTCGGGATAGTTTAGCTACCAGTTCGTTGACTGTATCACTGAAAACGAACACCACTTGCCGTGTCCGCGAAACACTGCTTCAACAAACGCCATTTCAAGCCATAAAATCAGTACATTTCTTTCGAAGTTGATGGAGAATATGTTTAAAATTGTCCTGATAAACATGATCAGGTCGACTGAACCGTAATCACGTTGCTGATTTCTCGATTCCCGACCTAGAAGTAGGTGCTTTATTTGCTGAAAAGATCGTCAACCGGCCGCAATGCCATGCTGCTCTACAGTCACGTCACACTTTACGGCATGCTGACAGTGGGCGCGCCGCTTTACGGTTGTTGTTGTTGTTGTAAAACGCGGTATTCGTTGTGATTTCGTTGGAATTTGCTGATAAAATTATTAGACTCGCACGATTTATTTAGACTCGGTCGGGTAACCGGAAACTAGACATATTTTTTTCCTTGGCCCAAGCACAAATCGTCAGGACAGAAGACACAGTACTAGGATTAGATTTATTCCACGAAGATATGGGAATATACTCACTGGAGTGATTTGACGGGGCCAATGAAAAATCCCCGTGAAAAGTGCTCACGGGGCCGATCACGGGGCCAGGGCCGATCGGCCCCGTCAAAATGCAAGGCCTGAGTTGGGGGAGACATAATTATATGATGTTATTGTAACATGCATATATGTATCAGTCTTTTCTATTGCTTTGACCCATTTGGTGAAGTTTGACTGAATTTGACATCTGGACAATCATGAACACATTTTAGATCTTAATAGCCCTAAAGTCGGTCTGTCAACATAGAAGAAAATAATTGAAAATCTATATTTTTATCATAGTTTGGATACAGCGAAGTACTTCAGATATTATCCGTTAATGTCTATGGAATCACTGAATAGACTCACTGGACATCACCAGGGCTTGTCTATGATCTTCTCATGTGTATGGAATCAAAGAGCTGCCAGGCAGCCAGTTGAACATCCCTGATAAGCCAGTGACTCCAAGAGATCTTTGATACAATGATACAGCAATCGGACCCCAAAGACCAAGACACCCCTGACTGTTAACTGAATTATTCTGACTAGGCATGAAATGAAATACATGTGACATCATAATCTTTGCAACATTGAATAAATAAAGGAAATTATACATCTACAAGAATTTGTCAACTGTACATGAAAATGTCATTTCATCATCAAAATGTATTCGTACTCGTCTTCGTATTCCTGCCTTGCGTTTTTTTAGGGTGATCATATTTTTGATACTTTAGTTTGTCCTGAAAGGCCTATCTTCTAAGATAATACTATGGATCTGTTGACACTATCCTCAGTAGGAGCTATCCTGGCCAGGGATTGTATAAAACAAACAGCAGACAATACTCCATCTTTGTGTTTATTTCTGTAACACAGGTCTGTGTATACGAGACCTATACTTGTCTGGAGCCAGCCATCTTCACATCTAATATTGTATCAAAGTAGCAATAAGCGACCAGCAAATATTTGAGATTTAAGGGTTGAATATTTGCAATGATAGCTCTAGGCAAAACTGACACATGTACTTTCAACAAATATACAAGAATTAAAATTACGGGAGTGTTATTTGCTCAAAGCTCGCCATTCTCTTTGGTCGGAGCTCTAATCTGGATTCACAGATTTTCCGGGTATTGTCTCGGGTTGGTGTCAGCACAGCTAAACTATGCGAACAAACTCACGGCCTCAGGTGACATCTGACAGGGTCATAGGCCTGCAGTAAGACTCCTGTATTAGACACTCATCACTGCAAAATAACTTACAACTGACATAGGTCAATCAGGTTATTTAACATTAGCAGATATTTATTTGAGCCAGCTGCCAGGCCCCTAATTGCACACCTGTAAGACTAAGCAATGGTAGCACCTCTGTCTTGGAATTTATCGAATGTCCACTTGAAATTAAAATTTCATAAATTACAAGAATACATGGTATGTGTTAGGGAAAGTTCATGAATATTTGTCTTTTCACCATTTATTAAAAGTCTTGCCATGGTAACCATAGAAACACAAGTTCGATGTGCTGGCTGCAGATATTCAAATGAGGTACATGTTCGGAGTTTAGACTGCAGACTGGGTCGCCTCAACATACATGACGCATAATTGTAGCATGACAAAGTACAAACAAGTATATCTCTTCCACATATTTGCTAATTATACAACTATGCTGGAGTGATGCAAGTGTTGGTGGTTGAGTATTACAAACATGCAAGGTGGCCTCAGAATCTGGGTCATAGCATAATTCTGGAAGACTGGATGGAACAACCTGCACCATCTCTGACAACTACATGTACTTCTTGTCTAACTAGCATCCTTTTCGAAAGCATGAGACAGCTTTTTGGTCAATCATATCTCTGTTTTTTGCTAATCCAGTTGCAATGTAATGTTTATTTTATTTCACTGCCTATGAAATGTGCGACAAAGTTAAACACCTTCAAAACAGAGAAACCTCAACTGGCATTTTAGAAGCTAGGATTGTTATTGTTAAAGGTTCTATCAAATACACCCTACACACTATGCATAAAAACATTCAGAGAAGGTAAAGAATAAGTTGATATTTTTTCTATTAATAATGACATCAAATTGGATTTTTTAACACAATAAAACAGATATGGTGAAAAACGTATTGAAGCTGTTACCTTTGACCCATGCAGGGCATAATCTACCTATGTTCCAGGGGCCGATATTCGGCCCCGTTCCCCGAGCCTCTTTTCCCAATTTGCAGGATTAAATTTCCCAATTGTAGTCAAAATTCTCAAACATTCCAAGTCTCAATTGAAGTTTCAGGTGTAGGTTTTCTGAGTCCGAAAAAAGCAAATTTGTTTTCGAAAAGTGTCTGACCAAATCGAACACTTACTGTGTTTCTCAGCACAATTTCTTGAGGAAGTTCACTAATTTAGCCCTTGCTAGGCATGTAGAAAGTGATGTGCCCTCCTGAGGCAGATTGTTGTATACTTTATTGTCCAAACAATTCGCCAGCAGACACTTGAAAAGAAATACTTTCACTTTCAAGACGTTGCGAGTCAGTCATGTTGGTTCAGTGTTACAGAAATTGGACTGGAGCCTTCTGATTGGTTGAAATTCTACTCAGAGTTGACTAAGGGACACAACTCTTGTAAGTCTATAGTACTGATACCCTCAGAGCTATACAAGATACACCATGACATTGTAGCTTTAATTTGTGAATGTAAAGTGTAAAACTTAAGTTTACTTGATGCTTTCTGTCTAGAATATATTGAAGGGTGCCTAAAGTGTTCATTCACACATATTGAAGCATTAAATAAATATTTTAACATTATACAATTCTCACATTAAACTATAATTTGTAAATACTCTATTGAAAATTTGCCAA
>JAVTVY010029551.1:0-12855 GCA_036873755.1 Hanleya hanleyi | reverse complement strand
GTTCTACGACAACCGGAACACCAAGAAGCAGAGGAGATGCCCCCGCCGGCGGCCCAAATTCTACCTACCAATTTCTGCCACAACATACCGATAACACCGGAACCGTCGGCGAGGCGGTATACCATACAGCCTGCCGGAATTTTTATTCCTTTGGAAGAAGAGTGAGAGGAGATTAAACGGCCCTTTTCAGGGCCAACCAACGCCCCCTTTTCAGGGGTCAACCAACGGCCCTTTTCAGGGCCACCCCATTTCTCCGAAAGAGAACTTCTAACAGAGGCACATTCAATTGAAATCCTACAATCTCCTCTCCTCTATATATATTCTATAGTATTATTATTAGCCATTTGCAACACAAAAAAAAACAATCCCTGCCCCTATCAACGGCCCTTTTCAGGGCCAATTCCTTACTTGAAACATAGACACAGTGAACGGATTGTAAAAATTAACCCAGGCAGGGTGGTGGCGCGCGGACGTCAGCGTAAACATTTTAGGTACACCCCACCAATGAACCACGCGTATATGGACTCTATTAATAGACGCAATCATTTAACATGGGAATTTGCTAGTGTGAATTTTCGTACCAAATCAAGGGATTCTGGCGTCAGTGAGATGAGCATGCATGTACACGCCCCGTACACGCGACCCTTTTCAGGGCCAACCTCAATGTTATTTCAATACGTGCAATCATTTAACCAGTATGACAAAAATTGCAAAATCTCAGGATTGTAAATTAACCCAGGAAAGGGTGGTCGCGCGGACGTCGGTGTAGACAGCTTGTAGGCCACAAATCAGTGACGCGTATATCGACTCTAATGTTATTTCAATACATGCAATCATTTAACCAGCAGGGTATTGACAAAAAAAAAAAAAAAAATAGCAAAATCTCAGGATTGTAAATTAACCCAGGAAGGGTGGTCGCGCGGACGTCGGCGTAAACATTTTGGTACACCCACCAATCAGCGATGCGATGTCACTTTAATGCTATTAATAGACACAATCATTTAACATGGGAGTTGGTTAGTGTGAATTTTCGTGTCAAATCAAGGGATTCTGGCATACATGTGCATTAAATACAGTGCACGCCACTCTTTTTTAGGGGCAATTCTAATGGTATAAACATAGGAATGGATTTTTTAACATGGAAAAAAATTCATGTGTTATTTTTTTACCTATTGTTACCTTTAGGTGTGTGCATGTGCAGGAGTTGGTGTTTTTTTATTTTTTGTGCTAAGTTAGAAGTGCCTCTTTCGGAGGAATGGGATGGCCCTGAAAAGGGCCTTTGGAGATGTAAGGGTTTACATCATTGGGTGAAATTTATCCGCCGCCGGGTACACACGGGACAATCGATGGTGACAAAAATACACTCTAGGGGTGTATCATTGAACATAGGGTCGTCTGTTGTGTGGGTCTGTGTGGCGTCCATACAGCGTAGACACAGGGCTTGATGGCCACAGGGAAATATTGCATATTTTGCAAAACGTGTAGCGCATTGTACACAGCGTAAAAACCGGGCTGGTGTCCATTTTACGGGTGGTGCCAGTCTTCTTTTTATGGCAGTAGCGTAGTCATGCAGGTGTTCAATTTCTTGTTTTTCTTGTTCACTCCTTTTTCTTTTTCTTTTTCTTCCTACGCTTTTCTCCTTCCCCTCCTCCTTCTCTTCTGGCTGTATTTTCGTTCCCTGTCCTCCCACTCCTTCTTCTTTTTCTTCTTGTCCTGCTTTTTTTTCTTCCGGATGTACCAACTGATCGGGGACGGGTAGCAGTTGAACTTGGATATCTTCTTCTTGATCATAGTGCGGATGTACCAACTGATCGGGGACGGGTAGCAGTTGAACTTGGATATCTTCTTCTTGATCATAGTGTTGGAACACATGTTGGAGCATTTGTTGAAACCGTGGACTTTCCAGGGAGGTGACATCATCATCATCATGCTGTAGTACCGGTTCTTCTTGTTGATCTGTAAATAGGCTGGGCTGTAATATATCATCCAGCCATTGGTCCTCTATCGGTGGGTGTTGTGTACTTTCCAGCGCGGTGACATCATGCTGTGGTACCGGTGAGTGTTGTTCATCTGGGGGCTGTAATATATCATCCAGCCATTTTGTGTTCTGCATCGGTGAGAGTGATAGGTCACTATCACTCAGCAACTCTTTTATCATTGCATCAATATCCATTATTTCAGACATCATGTAATTGTGAATGAACAAGATAAAAAAAAACACTGCTATTTATACCGTACAGCGCGCGGACGTCAGCGAAATGGTGGCTCCAAACCTGCACGCTGGACGCTGCAAGAAATTTTGTGTTTCTTTGACAATTTTAAACCCCGTGTGATTTTGCAATAAATGCCAGGTCAGTATAAAAATTATTTCAAATTGAACGGGGGCAACTCAGGGATGTAGCATTTAAAAATTAAGAAAATTAGCAGTAGACTAAGCCACTATTTTAATGATTTCATCCATTTTAGACCCGTAAGAAAAAAATTAACCCAGGAAGGGTGGTTGCGCGTGCAAAATCTCAGGATTGTAAATTAACCCAGGAAGGGTGGTGGCGCGGACGTCGGCGTAAACATTTTGGTACTCTCCACGCAATCATTTAACATGGGAATTGGCTAGTGTGAGAATGTACCAAATCAAGGGGATTCTGGCGTGAGTTAGAGACTAAGTAGTATACATCATCATGCATGCACGCCACGCGGCCCTTCTCAGGGGCAAACCTCCAATGTTATTTCAATACATGCAATCATTTAACATAGGAACAGATACTCGCCTCTATATTCTGATATAGTATTATTACCAATCTGCAAAAATCTCAGGATTGTAAATTAACCCAGGAAGGGTGGTCGCACGGACGTCGGTGTAAACATTTTTTGGTACACCCACCAATCAGCGATGCGATGTCACTGTACATGTCCGAATCACGCCGCCATGTTGGTTTACAACAGGGCCGACACCCACCGTCTTGATTTACAACAGGGCGGACACCTACCATGTTGGTTTACAACATGAGTGCCTAGACATCTATATAGCGCGCTGAATGTTGTTACCATTCATGCACAATAATACATCATGACTACAAGAAGACTAGTATTCGAGGATCCTAGAGAACATAGGGAGGTCATTACACATGAAGAGGATGGCGGTGTGACCATTATTACAAGCCTACAGCGAGTGCATCAACGTCATATTGCCGATACGTTGAGACGACAAAGTGCACAACAAGACCAAGAGGTAACGGCGGCTATGGATGAAGATAATAATGATGACACGGACGAAGAACGAAGAAGAACTGCCCACCGTAGAGTGGTTAAACTGTAACAGACCACCAGGAAATACAGCGGCTACCCAAACGCCAATTATAAGAACACCGGAAACAGAGACGCCAGCTACAACATTACCACCTGAACAACAACAACAACAACAACAATGCTCTTGGACCGAGGTAACCCGTCTCAACGACCAGGTGTCCCGCCTAAACGACCAGGTGACCTCGGCAAACGAACAGATTAACGAAATGAGAGAAGACATGGGTCAAATGGACAGAGTCAAGGTTCAACTACAAAAAGACCTGCATAAAGAACTAAGTAAAGCCAACTGCAGTGTGTGTACAGACGAGGAAACAGAGTACGCCCTATTTCCGTGCGGACATTTATGCATATGCAAAGAATGCTGGGTGACACTAACGTGTATAGGGGACGTGTGCCACTGCAATACAACCGACGAACAGCATTTTAAAATAAAGTGTCCCGTCTGCAGGAGGCAGGTAGCCGGAGTGAAGAAAATCTACCGCTCCTAAAAAACAAGTGTGGTAACACTTTCCAACGTCCCTTTTCAGGGCCACCCCATTCCTCCGAAAGAGGAACTTCTAACTGAGCACAAAAAATATAACATCAGCTCCCCCACTAAATGAACACTAACACTCATTTTTTTTTTTGAAAATTTTTTTGAAATTTTTTTTATTTAACACAATAGAATGAAACAAACATGTTTATCTGAATGTTTTCAACTTGAAAAAATGTTCAATATTTATACAACAACAACACTAACACAATAGAATGAACGTATTTACAACAGTGAAACTGGAAGTATTGAATTTTAATATAATTATACGCTATCAATGGCGCTTCAATGAACGTGTAGGAATAGAGTAAAATGTGTGAAAATGGTTTCATGAAAATGGTTTCATGAAAATGTTCAATAGTTCGTCTTCACCACAGTGAAAAAGTGTTGAATTTTATAATAATACGCTATCAATGGCACTTCAATTAACGTGTAGGAATAAGGTCAATGTGTGAAATGTTTTTTCATGAAAAGGTTCAATAGTTCCGTTTTCACCACAATGATCAGCGCGTATTAGGGAACGGTACTACTGTCCAGTTACGCAACAAGACTTGCTTGAACTCCTCATCGTTTTTCCGTCCCTGGTGTACATAGATGTAGGTAGTAATCTCTTCACGTGGAATGGTAGGAGGGCAGGCAGCTTCCAATGCCACGGCAATTTGCTCCTCGGTGACAACCTGTAATGCTTCAGTGATCAGCGCGTATGAGGGTACACTAATGTCCATACACGTATGCATTATTATGGGACTGTTGTTGAAACACCCTGCACAGGCTTTGATACGCAGTTGTCGAATGCGAGGCCTGACCAGAGCCATAACTGTGTCAATGTACTTCAGATAAATAGTGTGAGACACCTGGTAATTCAAAGCTTGACGAATTGCAGCTGTCACACTCTGCAACTTGCGCCACGCCGCTATTTTCAAAGTGACACCCTGAGGACAAGGAGCAAGCTGTTGTGTATCGGCCGTCATTTTCCATTTACGGATATGCAGCAGGAGGTCGTCGTTGAAATAACCAACACTCACATAGATGTCTTCACCTAGAGAAAATTTCACTTCGTTACCCGCCTGTTCGCCAATCACCGCGTCCACGGCATAATAAACGGTTTCCAGTCTTTGCCAGCACTGCGAAGACAAGGCAATACGCCTAGCGGGTCTGTCCATATAGGCCAGTACATTAAAATGTACTTGTGCGTCTTTCACACTGACAGTCAAATAAGCTGAAAGCTGCCATATATCCGTGTGGGCCGACTCATAGGCCTGCTGGATAATGTTATTAATGGACTGCACAGACATAGGAAGTTGCACCATATGGTCTTCTTCTTTTTCTTGTTCTCCTTGTTCTCCTTGTTCTTCTTCATTTTGTTCATCCATGGACTCAGGCACTGGCTGGAGAACGGGTTCAGGTATTTCTAAAGGGGTTAGTCGGGACCGCTTGGCACGTGCACCGCGTTTGGCTGGTACACCACACTCTGGGTCCGTACGTTTGCTAGCTGTACGCTGTTCGGTAGTATCCATAACTAAGATACCCTCTTCTACTACAACGGGAATTTCAAGTAGATGAGCCAATTCTACATTTTCCGTCTTCTTCAGTGCATGCACGAACGCTAGAAATGCATAGGGACCACGACGCTGTAGAGCATCGAGCAAAGCTCGGTTTTGTCGTGAAGGAGTCTTCTCCGCCATGATATCTTCCACACCCTGTTTCTGCAGTATTTTATCAGCCATAAGCACATCACATAATTCCTCCGCATGCCGCATCTCATCAACCAGGCGAACACGGTTCTTTTGAAGGATCACTAGGTCGGCTGAATTCATCTTGACTATGGGCTCAGGCTGGTGAAGAACTGCTACCGTGTAAAAGTCTGGTGAATTTGCACTGGTAAAATGGAATAAAATACACGCACGATCCACAACTCATACAAAGTAGGCAAGCAGAATGACTGGCTGGCTGGCTGGCTGGCTGATGGCTGGCTGGGTGGTTACAGGTCAGGCAGGAACGGGTCAGGCAGGAGCTGGAACTGGTCAGGCAGGAGCTGGAACTGGTCAGGCAGGCTGGCTGAACAGGCAGGCAGGCAGGCAGGCAAATCAGGTCAGTGGTGAAAAAACTTCCCAAAGTAGTCCAATGATTATAACCCATTCACTAAAAATCACCTACTTTTATATGTTTTTCACCCCATTCCCGAACATTCACGAACCAACTCCGACATCTTGCTTTACAACAGGGCCCACAGCCACCATTTTGCTTTACAACAGGGACGACAACCGCCATCTTGCTTTACAACAGGACCGACAACCTACATCTTGCTTTCCACCCTTCGCGAACAGGCCCGAACAGGCCCGAACACACCCGAACTTCTCCGAACATCTCCGAACCACACCGAACATAACCGAACATCACCGAACCACGCCGCCATCTTGCTTTACAACAGGGCCGACACCCACCATCTTGCTTTACAACAGGGACGACACCTCAACCAATCAAATTCAACCTCACACTTACAATTCAACCAATCAAAAGCCTCGTTACAAACCATCCAGTTGTGACGTCATAGTTACATCCGGGTGAAAGTTGGCTTTAGTTGCTCGTTATTCACTACTCATGTATTATATGCGAAAAATTCAAGAACAGATGAATGGTCAATTTCCAACATCTCTCGACGCTGTTTAACATAACTTTTAGGTAAATTTTCTGTACGAACACAGCTTTTTGTTCAGAACTGAACAATGTTGTCGAATGAATTTTTGGCTTTAAGAGCTTTACAGCTGGAGGAGTTTTGCCTTATCGTCAACACCCCTCCTTAGCAATGTTGTCCAGTCCTTAAACGTTACTTGTCAAGTTGCTATTTGCACTATTTTGACAGTGAGGCAATAAGGAACATCACAACCAGTCAGCAGACAAATAAAATGAAAATCCGAGGGGCTAAAGTCTCCCGACGTTGAAGCAATTGATTTGGCTTGGAACCGTAATGTCTAGTACGGCATGGGGAGCAATCGAAAGTGAGATCCTGTGACAAGGTACCCACAGTTACCAAATTTTACCCTAATCCGACCAGGTTTTCAGACGTTATTGTCCGGAAATGAAAGTTTAACTTGGCCCATAGGTGACGTCACCTATAGGTTGATCGGCATGAAAAACAATCCCAAGCGAGATATTGAGGCAAGGTATCTGGGTGGCGCCACCTACCAGCGGATCGGCATGAAAAACAATCTTATCTTCGCCCACATACCAGATTTGAAAAGCATCTGTTTAGTTTTTCAAAAGTTATTGTCCGGAAACAAAATTTTAACTTGACCCCCAGGTGATGATATCAAAAAGTGGATCAGCGAGAAAAACAATCCCAAGCGGGATCTTGGGGCGAGGTACCCACATACCAAATTGGAAAAGAATCCATTCAGTTTTCCAAAAGTTATCGTCCGGAAACAAAATTTTAACTTGGCCCCAATGTGGCGCCACCTTATAGGCGGATCGGCGTGAAAAACAATCCCAAGTGTGTTCTGCCTCTCTTACTGAAAGATAGCAGACAGCTAACCCCTTAACGATTTCCACCAATGCAATGCACAACACCAGGGAGTTATGTTCGCACGGTTCTTTATTTGTATATGGAAACTCTGTTAATGTTGTATGGTAAAGGACTGTAAACAAAACAAAACAGGAAATTAATAAACCAATATAAACCATATATCAGCGTTACAGGGCTTTAAAGTTATCTTTACAATATGTCGGTAAGAGTAGTCTCCCCTGCATTACAAAATCTGAGCGAATGCGGTTTGATATGCAGATAGATCGATTAGTTTCACTTTCAGGGTAGCTCAGTAGCTAGTAACAAACGCTATTACAGGCGTGGAACATATCAACGTCAAGTTGTAGGCAAAATATCATTAAAAACTAAGATGTCCTATGTTCAGTTATCTAGACAAACAAGGGACGAATGTATACGTAAATCATACGGTACTGTGATGTCTATAATGGTGTTGTTGTTGACACACACCGCATTGTTCGAGTAAGAATGTTCAACAGTCTCTGAGTTATCCTTAAACACGCAGGGTAAATTCTATAGTGTGTGAACTTTACATAATAAACCTAACTCACACTGTGGTAGCTGCGGGTTCAAAGAAGCAAAGAGAACAAGTAGTAGCGAACTTGTTCACCCAATTTTCGACGGCGTGCTCGAGTAACAGCAGGATACCCGAAAACGTACCTCTAACACAGAAGAGTTCAGATACCTATACACAGAGCGCACGCTAAGTCCAGACTGTCATTTATATTACAGTACACTCCCCGCCTGATGGTTCACTGAAGCATCACAAAATCAGAGTTATGATAAAACGTATATGGTCCAGTCATTCACTTGACAAGAGAAGAACCATTTCTGAGATAGGACGGGTATAAGAGACAGTCTTGTCTCCTTTGACGATACGAACAACAGCTTTCCTGACTTTGTCGTCAGCTCCTGGAATGGTTTTCAAAATGATCCCGACAGGCCATTCATTTCGGTGTACGTCTTTGTCTTTCAGAAGAATCACGTCATCCGGTTTGATATTGGGTTGGTCATCTTTCCACTTACGTCTCGCTTGTAGAGTGTGGAGATACTCCTGCCTCCAGCGTTTCCAGAAAATGTCGGCCAATAACTGAACTCTCTTCCATTGCGTTCTGTACATGTCCTTTTGGTCATAATGAGTCAAGGGTTCGATAGGTTGGTCAAATTTCTGGGTAAGCAAGGTGTTCGGTGTGAGGATGAATGGAGATTCGGGGTCACTTGAAACTGGCACTAACGGACGAGCGTTCACAATGGCACATACCTCTGCCATAAAGGTGGTGAGTACATCTTGTGTAAGATTTTTGGCTGCTACCTCAGTTAGCATGGAGTTCAAGATCCGCCTAGTAACGCCAATCATACGTTCCCAGCTGCCGCCCATGTGGGAAGAATGCGGTGGATTAAAAACCCACTCAACGCCCTTATCGTACAGGAACCCTCGCACAGGTTCATCTTCCACGTTAATTGCATCGATCCTCAGATCATTAGTGGAACCGATAAAATTCGAGCCGCGATCAGACCTGAATTGTTTCACCTTTCCCCTGATCGCCAGAAATCTTCGAAGTGCGTTGATAAATGCTGAGGCGCTCATATCCTCAACCACTTCAATGTGTATAGCTCTGGTAACTAGACACGAGAACATGATGGCCCAACGTTTATTGCTGGCGATTCCTCCTCTAGTGCGACGAGCGACTATATTCCAGTGACCAAAGGTGTCGACTCCCACGTAGGTAAACGGAGGTGCGGGAGTTAGACGTTCTGGGGGGAGGTCTGCCATTTTCTGATGAGACACCATGGCTCTCAGCTTCCTACATTTAACACACTTATGGCATAACGATGAGACTGATCGTTTGCATCCAGTAATCCACAGACCTGCCGCCCTAATTGCCCCTTCGGTGAAGTGACGACCTTGATGTAGAACAGTTTCATGATGATGACGTATAAGCAATGTCGCGACATGCTGCTTTCCAGGGATAATGATGGGGTTCCTCCCTTCCACTTCCAGACAGGATCTATTGAGACGTCCTCCAACTCTGAGCACCCCATCTTTGTCTAGAATGGGATTGAGAGCATGAATCGGGCTATTCTTGGGCAACGCCCTTTTGTTCACAATACAGCCAATCTCCTTGCTGTATACCTCAGATTGAACTTGTTTCATGATCCAATGTTCTGTATCGGTATAGATCTTCACTTTCTTGGATTCGGAGCATGTGTGCCATCCGCTGCAGCCAGTGTTGTTCTGATATGTAAGAGCGATGTGTTTAAGGTGTGCAATGGCTTTAACTAGCCTTCTCCAAGAAGAAAATCTCTGGAACCGTTCTACTCCAAGAAATTAAGTCGTTGACACATTGGTTTGAAGAGTAGTATTCTGAGGCCGTATTTCCTTATCACCCTCAGGACTGTAGAGCGGGAAGGAATCGTCCGGGGTTCGTTCAGGAGACTGAGATGGGCCAAGAAGCCAGCTACTGCTATCCATATCAGTGGCGGATGTCGACCGTGTTGCTGCATTCGCTGGGTTTAATTCAGTTGGGACGTAGCTCCATTGTTGTGGGGTTGAGGATCTTCTTATGCGTTCCACGCGGTTGCTAACGTATACATAAAACCTCCTCGACTGGTTGTGTATGTATCCCAGAACAATTTTGCTGTCAGTGAAGTATCGAATGGAGCTTAGACTTATGTCTAACTGATCTGATATCACTTCGGCGATCTCAACTGCCAGTACTGTGGCGCACAACTCCAGACGGGGAATAGTGTGCCCATAAACAGGCGCCAGTTTAGCCTTGCCGAGCACGAAACCAAGTTGTACGTTTCCGCTATGGTCAGTAGTCCTCATGTAGGCCACAGCCGCGATAGCGGTCTCGGAGGCATCCGAGTAGATTAGAATCTCTTTGGTTGCAGGTGCTAGGGTCGTATATGTACGAGGAATCTGTAGTCTTGATAGACATTGCAGAGACTGCTTCCACTCATCCCATTCCTTTTCACGATGAGGTGGTAGTGGATCATCCCACTCGACATTCTCAGTCATAAGCTCTCGTAACAAGACTTTTCCTCGGGTTACGACCGGAGCGACACAACCTATAGGATCAAACAAACTGTTGGTCGTAGACAGAACTCCACGGCGGGAGAAGGGCCTCTGTTCTGAGGAAACTTGGAAGGTTCTCGAATCTGTTTTCAGGTCCCACGAAAGTCCTAGACTGCGTTGCAGGGGAATCGTATCCATACCCAAGTCGAGATTCTTGATATCTTTGGCGTGATCACTAAGTGGGAAAGCTTCGATTACTTCCTGACTGTTGGAGACGATTTTGTGCAGTCGAATGTTGCCGCCTGTGGCTAAGGCTTGCTGTGTTCTCTTCAACAAGTCTATGGCCTGCTGAGCTGTTGGAAGTGACATCAACGCATCATCGACATAGAAGTCTCTGTCAACAAAGTCCACAACGTCTTGACCAAATTCCTCTTGTCCTATCTCTGCCGCCTTCCGTAGCCCATATGTGGCAACAGCTGGGGATGGGCTGTTGCCAAACACGTGTACCTTCATCCGGTAGTCAACCAAGTCATTTTCGAAATCATTGTCTTGGTACCACAGAAATCTCAGATAGTTTCTGTGATCTTCCCGGACGTGAAAGTTGTAGAACATCCTCTCGATGTCTGCTGTAACTGCAATGGGTTCCTTCCGGAAACGTAGCAAGATGCCCAAAAGGTTGTTTGTTAGATCAGGTCCTTTCAGTAAGACGTCATTGAGCGAAATTCCTTCATGGGTTGCAGACGAATCAAACACACCTCTGATCTGATCGGGTTTTTTGGGGTGATAAACTCCGAACAGAGGGAGATACCAACATTCCTCTTCCGGTTTCATCGGTGGTGCTAATTCTGCATGTCCAGCGTCAAAAATCTTCTGCATGAAGTCGAAGAAATGCTGACGTTTGAGCGTGTTAGTCAATAGACTATTATGAAGTGTCTTGGCACGTTTGATTGCTTGTCCTTTGTTATTTGGTAGACGTCGACGGGGTTTCCTGAAAGGTAAGGGAGCCACCCAATTTCCCTCTGGCCCTTTCACGAATCCACGAATCCTTCGTCCATGACTTGGAGGAATTCCCTGTCCTCCACTGATGTTCCTATTTTATTGTCAGTTTCAGTTGTAATGAAAACTGGTGATGCCAAATCATCGTTTACAACGTTTTGTGCTGACACTTGTCTGTCTCTCACGTCCAGTTCGTTACTGCAGGGTGCAAAGAGAGACGGTCGACCATTCTTCAAAACAAATGTTTTATTGACAGTATAGTCCGGTTTGTGGACTTTGCCTAAGCATGTCTCACCTACAATAACCCAACCCAAGCGTAATCGTTGAGCGTAAGGAGAGTTGTGTGGGCCTATGCGTTGAGACAATACATGGTGCGCTACAGGAACGGCTCGGCCAATCAGTAACAAGATTTGAGAGTTCTTATCTACTGGGGGTATGGATTTCGCAATGTCCGCCAGATGGGAGTGACAAAGTGCCACCTCCGGGGTTGGTATTTCTTCTCTAATGTCTGGAATGTGATCACACTCCACAACAACGGGTAATTCCACTTGCCCGCTGGCATCAAGAGCTTCAACTACATAGTCTTTGGCACGGCGACCAGAGGTTTGTACGCGTTCATTGCAAGACGATAGTGTATATGGAGTACATTGACCATGTTCGTCGAACAGATCGAAGAAGTCTGACCGAGCTAAAGATACATTGCTCTGCTCATCTAAGATGGCGTACATCCGTTTTGATTTCTCTGGGAATCCTCTAGGGTATACGTTGACAAGGACGTTCTTACTGCAAGATTTTCCGCTGAATTGGCTTCCACATATTTGTGTGCATTTGGAATTCACCGATGAAAGATCAGCGTTCTGCCCGCCAACCACTAACCCCTCTGGGGACGGTTTAGGTCTAACCATTGCCTTGCCAACATGCAGTGCTGTTGCATGCTGATCACTACTGCATTCTGCACATTTTACAGTGTTCTTGCATGCTCGGGACATGTGTTTAGTTGAAGAGCAGCATCGGAAACATACACCATATTCCTTGATGAGTTTCTTTCGATCCTCGAGAGTTTTGGTACGGAAAGCTTGACACTCATTAAGCGTATGGTTCGTTTTGTGTAACGGACATTTTCTGATTGTTCCATCGTCATTGTCTGCGGATGGTTGAGAAACCTCTGTTTTCTTGGACGAAATGCTGATCCTTGAATTTCCAGACGGTGACCTAGTAGGGAGTCTATCCTTCTTCTGGGAGGTAACTGCTGCTGAATCATAAGCGAAGCTTGGGTCGTTGTTAGTGCGACTGACCTCTCGTACAAATTCCACGAAGAATGGAAATGGAGGAAAGGAAACATTGTGCTTCTTCTTCTACTTCGAAGCTTGGTTCGTCCACTTTTCCTGGAGACCGTAAGGTAGCTTGCTAACAATTGGAATGATTACTGAAGACGAGTCAAAATAGGCGAGTAGTGACTTG
>JAVTVY010029550.1:0-12982 GCA_036873755.1 Hanleya hanleyi | reverse complement strand
TGAAACCTTGTTATGGTGATTCCCCAGGAAGTACCTCATGGATCTTTCTCAAATTTGGTACATAGGTTCCCCTTGGGGTCTAGTTTTCGGTCCGATTCGAAAATCCAATATAGCCACCAGGCGGCCATTTTGGATTTCCCCATGAAATTTTATTGTGATTTCTCAGGAAGTGCTGCATAGATCTTTCTCAAATTTGGTATACAGGTTCCCCTTGTGGTCCATTTGTGCAAGATACCTTTTTGGTCCGATTCAAAAATCCAAGTTACGCTTCAAATTAATATTGTATTCCCGAGTTGTGACGTTGCATCACAAGAGTCGGCTTATCAAACGATGGGGCATATTCTATATATTGACTATAGAGACTATCCATACTTTCACCTTCTACATCAAGGAGTTCAAATGATTCCGAATTAAAATGTATTTCTTCGAATTTTAAATCAGTTTACTTTGGCCATGCCGTTGCAAGTGAACTGCCGCACCGTTTTGTCTGCCGAAGGGACGTCACTCTTGTGAAACAACGTCACAACTCGACAACTGTAGACTACTGCGTGTTTCGATCCAAGGGAGATAATCAGAGCTCATGCCAAAGTGTCAAAGAGATTATTCTTCGCTTCCAGTATCAGAAGATGACACGTGCAAAGAAAAATACTACAAAACGAAGACGAAGGATCCTCCCGACATTCACTTTCAGACTAACTTTGCTCATTTCACTTTTACTATTACAACCGACATCAAGTACAGTTTCTAGAAATCTTGATACTCCTGAACCTTAGATAGATAATATCTTGGTGTTTTCCAGTCTCCCCTTTTCGATCTTTTTCGCTCAAATTCGAAATTCTGCAAACAAAATTACAAATCAATCGTTTGTTCTTAGTAACAATGGATAAAAATATCCTCTTGTCATTAGCTTACAATTATCAGACAATGGTGGACGCCAAGATCCTTCAGGATCACTCGTTAGCTTTACAGACACACTTAACATGTTGCAGTTCCAGTAAGTGAAATGGCGAAAATATTTCGTCCACATTCGGACACTTACATGTACTTTCTGTACAAAAATTTCTTTCCAAATGAAAATAAACACACAAGTGCAATACAGTGAAAACTGCAAAGATCACGCCATTCCATTGTCATATTTAGCCACCCCAGTGAATTGATAGAGGCGGCGAGGAAGCCTTGGCAGATTTCGTTTTAGTGACAAAGTACCAATTGTTATTATTTCAGCGCACATGTACTAACAGTTATCGAGAATTTAATGGATGATTGCTAAAAAAAAATTTCTTTATTAAATGTACATATTTCCCAAATGCCGAGCATGTTCTACTTATGTAATGCTATAATACAGTAGTCACGAATATTAATTCCTTTGAATGTAAAGCAAACAAGTGTTGTATACCGCAGCATTTTCACTCCGTTAACGTTATCAATTCTACCAGTACTTCTTCAATATAGTTTTTAATTTGGAGGCTTCTGGTTATTGAGGGGGATATGAAAACGCCAGACTAGTACTAAACCTGTAACATGTTGCTTTCTCCCTTGGCTCTCAGCATTAAAAGGATAAATCAAGGACTGATACTGTCACTGGATGAAGCATCATGTCTGCAGATGGCATCGTGCTTCAGTGAGGCAGCACTAACCAGGTTATAGAGAACTCATAGAGTGGAAAACAGTCTAATTTCACTGTCAGATCGCAAGCTGAATGATTCCCACTTCTTGCCAGCACTCACTTTATGTATACCCCAAAGAGATCTTTCCCGAAAATGGTGTCATACATGATGCAATAATCATCTACCTGAAATATTCAAGGGCCTCCCTGATATCACTAGCACTTGCCTAAATATTCTTCACAGTTCCATGCCAAAAATATAATACACACTCAGTGCGGAATGAGGTCGTTACCCTAAAAAACATATTTACAATTATCTGCTGCCCCGATGCCACACCAAAGAAAAATAAGCCATTCTCAGTCTAACACTGAAGCCTGGTAACAAAGAAAAAACTGATGGTCATTGAAAACTAGTACGACTGCCAGTTTAAAGATGTAATCAGCCTCAAAATCGATGGATTTGTAAACTCTTCCCCATGAGTTTTTCAGCAGCGAAGTTTGCTGAAGCATCATGGGTATTATACTTGATGGTAGCGAGATCACCCAAAACAATGACTGCAAGAATATCTCATCAAAGAAATTTGAAACTCAGCCCGCTTCGATGGGTTTTCTGTTTCGCCGTTGAATACGTGTTGTTCTCGGAGAGAAAAATGAAATCAATGCGAGACGCTACATGTATATCTACACAATAAACAAATGAATGCACAATTGACAAAACAAAAGAGGGTTAGCGTACAGTATCTTAACGCCTTTTAAAAGAAAAGAAAAAGTCGCTAGAATCTATTGCAACCTTCAATGGTTGGGAAAGGCTTGGAGCGGCTAACACAGACTTATTAGTCAACATGGATTTGAATATTTGAAAACCATTCTGAGAGAAATCAGACCAAACAAAGTTGACGTTCTTGTTCAAAAGGTTAGTCATACGAGTAATAAGGTCATTGAAATTTTCTACAAACTTCCTGTAGAAACCACTCATTCCCAGAAATCTGAGTAACTCCCTTATAGAACTCGAAACAGGAAAGTCCACAATGGCTTTGACCTTGGGTTCACGTGGTGGTACTTGACCTTGACCCGCCACATGACCCAGATATTTGACCCGTGCCTGTACATGTGCAAATTCTCTTTTCTGCAGATTTATCACACGATTTATCTTGGTAAGTCTGTCAAACAACTGCCTGAGATGTTTCAGATGGTCATACCAAGTGTCACTACATACCAATACATCGTCAATGTTTGCAACACAATGCTCTTATCCGGTTATGACCTGATTAATTGAGCGTTGAAAGCTGGCTAGGGCAATTTTTTTATACCAGACAACAGGCCCTTGCAATGGTGTAAAGCAACCGGTGTTACAGACGCATATATGTATATGTTTTGGATGACTGCCAGTAGTCTTTTAGCAAGTCTATCTTGGTTAGCTAGGCAGGCTGACCATTCCTATCAATACAGTCTTCGATTCTATTAATCGGTTAGGAATCGTGCATGTCACAGTGTTTAAGGATATCCGCTGGTGATTTTTGGATTTAGAATACCCCTGATGAAAGTTCTGTTACTTAGTCTAGAATATTTGCTGCATACATGAAGGAAGAACTAAGCTGAAAAGACTAATGTTATCAATATTGCTGTGGATCACCTCCTGATTGCCATGGAAATCCATATATTTCTAAGACTTTTATTCTCCAAATATATCCCCATCTTTTTTGTAATATGTGTGACGTACATAGTATGGACCTCTAGCTCGACAAACCCCCACAAAATCACAAGCCAACCAAGTTCAGGAGACTGTGAAATACCCTAACCATTAGAGTATAACCGTCATCCACGAAAACGTCCCTCCTTCAATGAGAGAAATACGTTTTACTGTCGTGTAGATAGTGTTCACAATTCCAAACTATTATGTGATGAATATGGTTTGTTTACTTGCAAGGCAGAAGAGGTCAACAGTTTCATTCGAAAACGTTCTATTCTAAAACTCCTATTCACTGGCAAGTATTATTTAGCCCAAAATGAATTTCCGAGTCGTTTACAAGTCATGTAAATGTTGTCTTATGGACCCACGTTACGTAAATCATATAGTGCTCAAATTTGAGATACTCAGGTATGTATGTATTGAAATCAGTCTTGGTAATGTATTCTAACTGAGAAACACACAATCCACCTTGACCAAAGAGTAATCACATTGTATTTCTGATGGGAGAGCAAATAGTGCTTAAACAAGGTAACTCAGGTTGAAATCAGTAGTCGTAATGTATTGTAACTGAGATACACACAATTCATCTGCAGCAAAGAATAACCACACTGTCTTTCTGATGAGAGTACCAACATCAAAATCTTGTAAAGTTCATAAGAACATCCACGAGATTTATTATACTCTAGAAAACGACTTGGAAAAAAACATCATTGTGCTTCGTCAGCATCAGTAAAATCGACTCACATATACAAGAGAGAGAGAGAGATTTAACTTCAACGCTGTGTCCAGCAAATGTTCATCTATGTAGCGGCGAGTACTATTGAACTCTATCAAGAAATCCTAAGAATCAATTTTTACATATCATATGAAAAGATATTGTAACCTTCAAAAGTTTGCACCCAGAAATTATCGTCCGCAGTCTTCACTTCAAGTCTACAGCATTCAGACAATACATTATGCCCACTTAGAGTTCGATGCAGCTAATGGGGTTATGTGCAAGTGCTGTGGAAAAGGAGCACTGGAGATCAAATGTTCTTATCGTTATCGAATGGATTTGCCAAGTTCCAGATTTCTGTTTAGATAAATGCTACCAGTTAAAAGATAACCATGAATACCATTATCAGGTTCAAGGTCAAATATTGATCTTGGATGTTCAGTACTGTGACTTTGTTGTGTGGACCCCTAGTTCTAAGGTGGTCATTCGTGTGTTTCGGGACTTCAACTTCATTGCTAAAATGTTAAACAGGCTACAAATGCAATTCAGAAATTACATCTTGCCAGAATTAGTCCTGCGATCTGAGCACAATCAATTGTATGACAGTGTTCGTAGGTATTGTATTTGTCGTAGGCCAAGCTTTGGTCCTATGATTGCCTGTGATGGACTAGACTGCCGAAATGAATGGTTCCACTATGGTTGTGTTGGGGTAACCAGAGCACTCAAAGGTAGATGGGTTTGTGCACACTGTAAGAAGTCTGCGGAGCCATGATGAAGTTCCCCATTTGGAACATATGGCTCCATTGCTACTCCCATCCTTTTAAGTTGGTCGTCGGGTAGGGGATGGGGCTGGGCCATCTCCCACTCAACCCGGCAGGTCGACTCAATTCGGTGGTCTCTCGGTCCCTTGGAGGTTCAGATGTCGGTAGGAGATGGGAATTGAGCCATCTCCGACATACTGCACCTCCATGGGACAGATATTGCAGCAATGGAGCCTGTAGGTGTTCAGCATATGTTCACCCTGTTGGCATTATCAATTCAAATTTAACCAGTGACAAAAAAGGTAGTTGTGGACATGGTAGATGCAAAGGATAACTACTTGTACACCTTATTGATTTGCATCACACATAACCACCATTTCTCCATGTGATATCAACATTTTCTACTTTTATGGGCCTCTAGTTCTATGAGGGATAAGGAGTTGTTACGAACCCTTAAATATATACAAATGATTGCTCTCAAACCAGAGGCTGTAGAAATGTGACGAGTTTGCGGCCAATGGTCAAACAAAATTACAACAAAAGACCTGATGGTTCAGATGTAAATAAACAACCAGAATATATTATTACAGATACAAAACTGTGATACAATATGTTATGAAATTAAGTTTTACCAGGATATTACATAACAGTGTGGCTAGCAGCTCAGATAATCCTCAATGTTTCTACAAAGGTATCAGTCCAGTTGAAGTACTTGTCTAGTTCTGTACACACACCTCGTGAAATCAACACGTTTCACATCAATCTCCTTCTGACGAGATTACACGAGTCTAACCTTGGACATCAGGTTTCAATTTACACTCGCACGCTTTTGCTTGAATTCACTGTCGACAGTCCAAAGAATTCGCACAATAAATGGGCTATCTCTTACAATTACGGGCTGTTAAACTCAAGTCAACTGACTTGGCTGATAATCACAGGCCGGAACTTAAGAAGTTTTGTAAATTTCTCACCTAGTATAATACTATTGTTATCATCCTATTGACATTTACTCAAGGAACTGTACATATACTGATTATTTACTTATTGATGTCATTGACTTGAGAACGATACTAGTACCTGTATCGAAACGTCGTCCTGAATAAACTAGAAGTTGTTATCCATAAGCAATTTGTTTATTTATCTACGGAACTTAGAAGCTGATATCTCTAACAATACGTAGATTTCTTGATGAAGTCAGACCCTCTCAAATCAGTCAACACCATTGCCCATACGTCTCTCGTTAGTTTGTGTTCAATTATCATAGTTGCAATTATCCCTAAGAGGTGCTGTGCCATAGTATGTGCAAACCAAAAACTGAGGAATTCCACCATTGGTTTTTTTCGCCTTCCCAGAGACGTGTGCCCTGCCCGTCGTCAACCACAGTTGACGCGAATAAACCGAAAAAAAACTGGAACCATTTCATAACAGTTAAGAACATAACAATTAAATGAATCTGGAGCCCCGCTAGTAGTACTACATGTATATAGCTGTGTGGTAGAGAACAGTATGAACAATGAAATCCAGCATATTGCAATTCCAATATGTCCGATGTCACAGGGATCATTATTTCATCATATGACTACATTTGTTCCAGGACTGACAAAAGAGTCCTCCCAAGGAAATATAAACTTTGTACCTGACAATGATTTCACCTCCTCGGAACAACACCTTTAGCAAGATTTGTCAGGCCTGCAACAACTGTAATAATATGATCTAATAAGGTTACTTGCGACACAGGAACAATTCTCTGCAATATCCTGAACTTCTTCATTCTACCAATTACACGCTCCACATGAATTCGGACTCGTGATAATCGTCTAGAAATATCCACCTCTGCTCCAGACAACTGTGTTTTCCCTTTTGTGAAGTGGGGCATTCTCAAGGTTGCTCCTCGAATGGCTAATTCTTCTCGGATTAAGAAGCCACGATCTGCCAATATATCATCACCGAACTTGATTTGGTTAAAAAATCCAGATTTAGTACTGATTTCTTTGTCCGAGATTCTCCCACCATATCCATCAGAAAGGAAACTCACTGCTCCTGCCGGTGTGATGCCTACAAGATATTTCATCGTATTGTGGTGCTTGTAATTAGACCAAGTCTGAGCTCGAGCTGTCAGATTAAGAGGTCTTTCAATGAAAATTTCAGTGCAGTCGATGATGCAGCAGGCATTCTTGTAGTTTCTCCGGAAGCATCTTGGTAAATGTCGACGCAAAGATAATCTACTGGGCCACACTATCAACTGCTTCATAACCCCAGATAAAGCTGGCAACCATCTTCTCAGAATTCGAGAGACAGTGACTGGAGTGACCTTGAACCTGTATGCAATATCATTATTCAACAGACCCAGTTTCAATTTCATGAAAACAATCAATAGATGGTCCTCCACACTTAATGATCTCAGCACACGCTTGACTCGATACTTTACCATGCCTACAATCCACAGAAAGGTTGCAAGGGAAGTTATCCCTGTGAAGAAATTCAGCCTTTTCTTGTCCTCCTTGATGTTCTCAAAAGAAAACTTTGTCCTCTCCAGGTCATCCCTCAGCTGTCGGTTTTCGGTTTTATAGTGTTGAACCTCACTGTACAGGGCCTGGTTTTCTTTCCTTAAAAAATCATTTTCTTCTTGGAGAGCTCTGAGGCAGAAGGGTTGGTGGTGGTGATCTGTGTTGGTCCCTGGAAAAAAGGAACAACATGACAATGCTATCAGATGTGCAATGCAACAATTCTTGCCTGACAATCGTTAAAACAAATCAGAACACACACAATATACATGTGCCCATATAGTACCTACATGTATATTTGGGATTCCCATTGTTTTACATGAAATAATACTATTTCTATTAAATCACACTGGCTGCATATTGCATTTGAGGGCTCTCCTCATTCAGTATCAACTAGTGTAAATTACATGCATATAAGTTAGTATGATTTACCTTGGTAAACAAATAAACAATATTACAACACTTTATACCTGTACCTTTCTCAACTGATGAAGTTTCCCCTTCGACACTGTTGTTGGTGACTAAGGGTGCCGCAAGGGAGGGAAGTTCTTGAGAAGATGGAGTTGCCTCCATCCTCTCAAACTCCTTCACAAGGCACCTACGTCGAGCAATTCGTCCATACCTAGTGAAAAAAATGTTGTGAATGCATTTCATTGCAACAATATCAAAGAGGATGTGCACCGTAAACGCTGAGGTGATTGCTGAGATAAGAGGACTAATGCGTCGCCAGGCCCAATTTAAGTAGTTTATAATATTATAATACATGTAGCTCCGTATTACATGTACCTCATTTCTATCACCTTATCCGACTGCCAATGAATATAAAGAATCAGTGAGTGAGTGATAGCAGGGTGTGAAATAGGAAAGCAAATTCTAGTTAACCATGGGCAAGCACCAACACATCCACACTCATTGCAAATTAAGCAGAATGTGGCTGCTCAAACAAAACGAACCGGGCAAAGGGCTATTTCAGACCCTGGAGTGAGTGAGGATTTAACTATGATATGATTTACTTAACATGTGTTGTGTGACTAGCCATGTACAGCCGTCATGTAGACAGGATAGAGAAAATTTAATCTTTCCCTTGTTTCAGCAGACATAGCAAAAAGTCATACTGGTGCAGGGGTTTTTATTAATACTGTATATAATTAACAATTTACAACAGAATTACCCACATTTACTCATTGACGAAGCAGACAGACACGAGGCCATTAGAGTCTCCCATAATAAAATTCTATACACCATGTATATTGATCACGTGATCGCCAGATGACCTTGAGACCCCTTAAATTTTACCCGGGGGAACAAATAAGTAGGTCAATCCGGTCCAATTTCATTTTTATATACTACTGTTGACAATATATTGAAAACTGATAAAGATGTGAACTTTTTTACTGGATTAAAGCTCAGATCAATGTTTGATAGTTTACATGCATTTCTAGCTCCTTTTGTTAACAGAAGATGGACTGGTGTAATGTCCATGGCCAAGAACATTCGACGGTTTGCGGGTAGAAATCGTGGTCCTTGAAGTAGAAAGTTGAGTTCCCGAAGTGAATTACTTTTAACTTTAATGAAGCTGCGGCTTGGTTTATTGAGCAAAGATTTGGCCAATCGGTTTGACATATCTGCTGCACTAACTTCAAGGATATTCTTCGCTTGGCTAAGAGCTTGCAGTTTGGTATTACGGAGTATGGTATTTATCCCAGATCAAGAAACATTAGTCGCCACAAAACCTGAACAATTTCGACACCTTCCTGATTTACATTCCGTGATCGACTGTACCGAGATCTTCATTGAGACACCCAAGGACTTGTACTTACAGAGTGCCTGCCACATGGGGCGACTATAAGCATCATAATACAGTGAAGATTCTGGTTGCTTGTGCTCCAAACAGTGCCATTATATATGCATCTCCTGCGTACACAGGACGCATTTCTGATAAAGCATTGACGTTGGATTGTGGTTTTTTGGACAAACTGCCTTCGATGATTATGGCTGATAAGGGGTTTAACATAATTGATGACTGCGCAGTTCGCAATGTTTCGTTCCATATTCCTCCGGGAAAACGAGGACAATCTCAAATGGCAGCATCTGCAGTGAAAAAGACGAAACGAATTGCAAATGTTCGGATCATTATTGAACAAGTCATTGGACGTCTCAAGAACTTCAGAATCCTGAAATGTGAACTCCCATTGTCACTGGTTGCACACATTGATGATATTGTTCAAGTTTGCTCTGCTCTCAGTAATCTTAAATGTCCCTTCTATAAGTAGCACTTTAACTTTGATGTGAGAAAGAATAGTGCAGAAAACACTTGCCGCGCCTGAAATATGTAACCCAACTGCTGCACAATATTCAGAGAACAAAGAAGAGCCGGTCTGTTCACGGACCATGGCCTTTTTAGTGATCAGCTGAAGTCCTGGGTCAGTGAACACAGGCTCTTCTTTGTTCTGTCAATAATGTGCAACTGACCCTTTGGTCAGTACTTTTGGAGGTCTACTTTTGTGTCTACATTCACACCTTTGTCATCCCCATTCTGGTGGGCTAATGATTGGGCAGGGGGCGGGAATGGGCATCAATGACCCTGGCGATATGGCTCACCCAGGTGGATCCTTGGCCCATGTAGGGGTGTGGTTGTCTGTACTGGAGATGGGAATGGAGCCATCTCCGGCAGACCGCAACCCAGTGGGCCAACACCATGGCAATGTGATCATGTATTCATCATCTTAGCTTTCTAAGGGCATTTCACGTTTCACTTAACACTACCCTTAGATTTTCGCTGTTATTCGGCATGTATTTCACACGGCGCCATCTATCTAGAGGGAGATAATCCAGTTCGAAAGTTGTTCCCAAAGCATGAGGGCAAATGTCGGCCCCATTTAAACGAGCCAATGAAATTATCTGTATTCAAATATTTCTCAGATATGCAAACATGTCAGTTTCACGAGGCGCAAGACTGGGGGAGTCTACGCGAGACCAGTAGTAGGGAAAGGTGATTTAAAGGCCAATTCTCCTCACTGCGCATGCGCAGGCTCCTCGTTGGCTGCCTACTGCGCATGCTCAATGAGGAGCAATGAGGAGCAACGAGGAGGGTCACCAAAGGTCAATGAGTACATAGTTCCGGCAAAAAAAAAAAAAGTTCCGGCAAAAAAATGTATTCATCCGCGGTGATGCGGTTTGGTCGCGGTTTTTGGCGGTGATTCGGTCTCGGGAAAAAGCTTCCGCGGAGAAAAAGTAGTCCCTAGATAAAATGGTCCGATGGGGTCGAGTGAGGTATCAAAGTGAAGCTTATGTGAAGGGGCATCTAATGGGCTGGGTGTGGGGTTGACATATCGGCCTTCTGCGCATGCGCGGCGGCCGAAGGGTATGAAAATAGCCTTTTTGGAGCTAGGGAAGCCCCTAGTGGACCGATGGGGTCGAGTGAGGTATCAAAGTGAAGCATTCATGAAGGGGCATCTAATGGACTGGGTGTGGGGTTGAATTAGGGTCATTCTGCGCATGCGCGGTGGCCCAAGGGCATGAAAATAGACGTTTTGGTATCTAGGGAAGCCCCTAATGGACCAATGGGATCGAGTGAGGTATCAAATTGAAGCATTCATGAAGGGGCATCTGATGGACTGGGTGTGGGGTTAAATTAGGGTCATTCTGCGCATGCGCGGTGGCCGAAGGGTATGAAAATAGACGTGTTGGTATCTAGGGAAGCCCCTAATGGACCAATGGGGTCGAGTGAGGTATCGATGTGAAGCTTATGTGAAGGGGCATCTGATGGACTGGGTGTGGGGTTAAATTAGGGTCATTCTGCGCATGCGCGGTGGCCGAAGGGTATGAAAATAGACGTTTTGGCATCTAGGGAAGCCCTAATGGACCAATGGGGTCGAGTGAGGTATCGATGTGAAGCATTCGTGAAGGGGCATCTGATGGGCTGGGTGTGGGTTAAATTAGGGTCATTCTGCGCATGCGCGGTGGCCCAAGGGTATGGAAATAGACGTGTTGGTCCAATGGGGTCGAGTGAGGTATCAAAGTGAAGCCTAGGTGAAGAGGCATTCAGGCAATGGGGTGGGTGCATGTAAAATTTTTCCTGAAAAAAAACGGAAAACGGACTTTATCGAAAAACCTGGGAAAATGCCTATATGGGGTATGGGTGGTATATAGGTCGCCGGGCTTAACGGGGCTCGCCTGTCAATAGAGTTATCTCCCCCTAGTTCTAGGGTGGGTGTATGTAAAAAATTCCTGAAAAAATACGGAATACGGACTTTATTCTAAATTACGGAAAATGCCTATATGGGGTATGGGAGGTATAGGACCATCCTGGGAAACCTACTTCTATACATTTGCGGTAGGGTTGTGGGGTTTCGTTTTACTCGTCTCGTCATTTAGAACATGATAAGAAGTGTCCCCGTGCGAATCGGTGAAATTTTTAAAAAAAGTCACTGAGCCCCATATAGTCCATACTGGGAGTATTAGGATCAATGTTTGTCCCCCTGGGAAACGTACTTCTATACATTTGCGGTAGGGTTGTGGGGTTTCGTTTTACTCGTTTCGTCATTTAGAACATGATAAGAAGTGTCCCCGTGCGAATCGGTGAAATTTTTGAAAAAAGTCACTGAGCCCCATATAGTCCATACTGGGAGTATTAGGATCAATGTTTGTTCCCCTGGGAAACGTACTTCTATACATTTGCGGTAGGGTTGTGGTGTCTCGTTTTACTCGTCTCGTCATTTAGAACACGATAGGAAGTGTTGCGGAGCGAATCGGTGAAATTTTTCAAAAAAGTCACCGAGGCCTGAGTAGGCCCATAGGCCTATACTGCATGGCTATGGGTGTATAGGCCCATACGGGGTGGACATGTTGGAGTCTAGGTGAGTCCCTAATGGTCCAATGGGGTCGAGTGAGGTCTTATTTTGAAGCTCTCGTGGAGGAGCACTTGACTACACTAATGGTTCGTCTGTGTTCAATAGTCTGCGCATGCGCAGCCTGGCCCG
Source organism: Hanleya hanleyi (assembly GCA_036873755.1). NCBI lineage: Eukaryota > Metazoa > Mollusca > Polyplacophora > Lepidopleurida > Hanleyidae > Hanleya > Hanleya hanleyi. Next base: position 724 of record JAVTVY010029550.1, on the reverse strand, counting down.
TAGTATAGAAAACAGGCATTTTGGGTGCTAGGTAGGGGTGTGTTTGGGATAGAGATGGGCTATTCACGGTTCGAATGGGTCGTGTGAGGTGTCAAAGTGAAGCTTGTGTGAGGTAGAGTCAGAATGGTGTGTTTTTGAATGAAAATCGCGTTAATCTGCGCATGCGCAGTTGGTTGTAGTAAGTAAAGTGGTCATTTTGGGGCAGTACATGAAGGTATTTGGATCGAGATGGGCTATTCACGGTTCGAATGCGTCCTGGAAGGTGTCATCTTGTAGTTCTCGGGGTGTACATTCCGATTTGAGGAATGTCCACGTCATCTGTGACGTCATCGGTACCGCGTCATCTGTGACGTCATCGGTGACGTCATCGGTAGTAGCGAAAGTGGGCATTTTCGGGCAGTACATGAAGGTATTTGGGGTCGAGATGGGCTATTCACGGTTCGAATGCGTCGTGGAAGGTGTCATCTTGTAGTTTTCGGGGTGTACATTCCGATTTGAGGGATGTCCGCGTCATCTGTGACGTCATTGATGACGTCATCGGTACGAGTAGTAGCGAAAGTGGACATTTTGTGGGTGCGTGAGGGTGAGTTTGGTGTAGAGATGCACCATCCTTAGTCCGAATGCGTCGTGTGAGGTGTCATTTTGTAGCTTTCGGGGTGTACATTCCGAATTGAGGCATGTCCGAAGCATCTGTGACGTCATCGATGACGTCATCAGTAGGAGT
>JAVTVY010029549.1:0-11815 GCA_036873755.1 Hanleya hanleyi | reverse complement strand
GATAATATAACACAATTTCGGTCTTCAACAACCATAATTAATGGCCGACAGGTCTAATGTCGGGGAAAGACGACCACATTATCGTTGACAAACTTTCATGTTGCCGGGTGCATGACTCCTCACAGTTTTCTACATATTTTCGAATTTGTCCCTTTTCTTTGATTTTTATTTTCTGGCAGCGCTCAGCTATATCCGTTCAACATCGCACACAGAACAATATCGCTGCCTGCCACACTGACCTGGAACTACTTTTCATATTGTTCATTGTCCATCTTTGAATATCGCACGATCTTATCGCCCGACATTTTTACACAGTTTACGCGGTGCTGAGGAGAGATAGATTTTATAATGCACTTACGCGGCTCCCGTGTCAGAATTACTGGCAAATTTACTGTGACGACATGTACACACGAACAAACTGATATCTGGCCGTGATACACTGTTATCGGAAAAGGTGGAATGAAGTGGATATTTCTACCCTATAGGGTGGAATTATTTCATATGACATGAAACGATGACATGGGATGGAAATTTCCACCCAGGCTTTCGCATTGATATTTAATTTCGCATCTACTCCATGATCGGAAAAAATGACATGATGATAATATTAATATAGGATGAAAATGTGGAAATTGCCACCAATTTTCTGTTGGTGGAAATTTCTACTATCTGAAGAGAGGAATTTCCCAACTTAAAGGGTGTAAATTTTGGACAACCTTTTAATCTGAAAAAGTGTAAGTAGATGTTCGCGTCATTTTTTTGGGGGTAGAATGAAATTCACACGAACAAATTTAATTCGAACATTGTAAATTTGTCAGCGAAAATTAAACGTAAAAGATACCAAGCTTCCATGTTGTTGGACGATGGCATTCAATTCCGGCGATGTGAATCAATACGGTCATTGTGAATATGGACCTGACATCAGTTTAAATTACAGACTGTCGTATCTCAGTATCAATACCGGTATTGTTGCTGTGTTGTTTCTTTGATCATGGATAGTGCTTGGGGAGCTGAGATGTAAAAAAATTAGTGGGCGACGCTGAACTGAACCATGTTGTGAAATTAATGTAATGTCAGGAGTGAAAAGAATAGATAAAATGCAGGTGAAGAACCAGGGAACAAAGGAAAACAAGAGTCTTATGAGTGTCAATAAATACCCGCGCACGTCTTTGACAATTCAAAACTTAACCCTACCAGGCCTGAGGGAGGAGGTGAATTTTGACTCCCCCACCCCCATCAGGTCCCCGCTACCAAACTTTCTACACATCCCAAAAATGACAGAAAATCCAGGGCTGACACTCCGTGAATTTATAGCCTATCATATTAGCGTTATTTTGAATCCATATTCGTACCACTCCTAGCAACGGATCAGGGATAAATTCAAAATGGCGGCCATGTGGGGTCCAACAATGCTGTTTTCTTATTGTTTCTCAAAATATTAGCTTTTCTGTGGTTAAAAGTGTGCAAAAACTATTTTATTTCACATCAGATAATCATTTTCTAATTTAGTATATAGTTTTTCGGAGAAAATGGCATTAATAAATAATCCAGAAAATCATCCAGAAAAATCGACCAAAAAAAACAACTGTATAGTTAGAATATGAAGCAGCCATCTGTGATAGTTTTTACATTTTCTGGCAGAGATTGCCAAAATATGTTCTGGAAAGTGTCAGATCCCTAACCTCAAAAAATATTCAAGGGAGTTGGGGTCTAAAATGGCCCCTCCCCAGGCATGGACAGGCCTCAAATAGTCCAAGTTTATCATGGTTAAGAGGCACAAATTTTGAGAGTCTCGATATGATCCTTCAAAAAATATCGTAAATGTTGCATTTCACTTGAAAAAGATAGGCCACAATCATCTTCAATAAACTGATCCATCACCAGTTACATACATGTCTGAATGTGAGACACTTAGTTATAATTCTACAAACTGGTATCATTAGTAATTAATATTTCTTCTTGAACAAATATTTCAAGGCCGGTCAACTGGTATATGCTTCTGACCATGCAGCATCAGTAGCATGGATTAGGCTAGTCTATCTATGATCTTAAAACATATCCCATTAACTAGAATTTGACCTTGATGCAATATGTCAACTTTAATAGGCTTATAGTCAATCACCAGTTTATGTACTGCAATATGAGTTTGAAGAGCCTGAGCCATGATTCCTTGAAATATTGCAATAACTGGAATTTGACCTTGATAAAATAGGCCAAGGGCAGCCAAATTTGAATTTGGAGAGCCTACATGTAGTTGTATTCCCTCCAAAGACATCACAGATGGTACAATTTGACCTTGATAAAATAGGACAAGTTCAGCCATCTTCAATAGGCTTCTGACTCATCATCACTTACAAGAGTTATAGAAAGTTGGAAAGCCTGACGATAATCCTTCAAGAGATATTGCGTTAACAAGCAAGTTGGGCAGACAGACGGACGGACCAAGCAGACAATACCTTTTGGCGAAACTTGGCCGAGGGGTAAAAACCAATAGGCTCCTTCTTCCCAATCACATTCTATATGTCTGAACTGTGTACATGTACATGAATGTCCGCGGTAAAGCTTGTATATATATATATCTTTATTTCATGAGGGTAACTCTGTCAGTTGCAAAAACTGTTCTTCCCGGAGGCCCTCAAAAAAAAAAATATACAAGTATGTACAACATATACAATCACGAAACACTGCAGAGTATATCACATGTAAATGTCTTGACATAAAAATAGTACATAATATTATGTGCTAGGGCATAGGGATTTTAGAAGTCTGGACTTGAAGGCATTGAGAGATGGGGCTTCTTTGAGGTTATTGCCAAGGGAGTTCCACAGCATTGCTCCAGAAAAACTCAGGCTTTGTTTCAGATAGTTTGTTCTGGGTTTTGGAAGATACAGTTTGTTGTTTTCAGTTGATCTTAAGAGTGTGTGCAGTAATTTCATTAACATATTTAAAGAGAGAGTTGAGGTAAGGGGGACATAAGTGGTTCATGATTTTGAACATAAAATAGCTTTCTGATATGTTATCCGTTCTTGTATGGTTAGCCATCCAAGTTCTTTAAAAAGTGTTTTTGTTGGGGTTGAGTAATCTGCATTTAAAATGATTCTGGCTGCTCTTTTTTGAAGTTTGTAAATTCTGTCAGTCTGTAGTGGATGCATTGCCCCAAATTGTGAGGCAATAGTCTATGTGTGTGAGAGTGTACGCATTGTAGTAGGTGATTTTTGCTTCTTTGTTGAGTAGGTGTCTGTGTCTATATAGTATTCCTATTTTGGAAGAAAGTTTTTGACAAACATAATCAGTATGATCATTCCAGCTCAGGCTATGATCAACATTAAGGCCCAGTATTTTGTCTTTTTTGACATTCTTAAGCTCATTGCCATCAAGGGTGATCTTAAAATTAAGATCACACCTTTTTGATTTTTGTTTTGTTGTGAGGATCATACTAGTGGACTTTGAAAAGTGAATATACAATTTGTTTTCCTGACACCATCTCTCAATGACTTCACTATCCAGACTCATAACATCTTCCAGTTCTTTCAAGCTACGTGCATTGTGGTATATAGTAGTATCGTGAGCATATAGATCTATAACACTAGTCAGATCACATAATAGCAAATCATTAACATAAATAATGAATAACAGAGGTCCAAGGATAGACCCCTGGGGAACACCAGCATGAATAAGGAGAGGATCAGACATGTGATTTTCGACTGAAACAAATTGTTTTCTGTTTTGTAGGTAAGATTCCATCCAGTTGTACGCCTTGGTAGAGAGTTTGTAGAGTTTGAGTTTTTGTAGTATAATAGTATGATTTACAGTATCGAAAGCTTTTCTGAAATCTAACTTAACACAGCCAACAAGATTCCCTTTGTCTATGGAAGATAGCCAGGATTCAATCATTTTTGTTAAAGCACTCTGGCATGAGTGTTGTGCGCGGAATCCAGATTGGTTTTCACAAAGCAGCTTGTACTTGGAGAGGTATGCGGATAGGTGGTTGTGGACATGTCGTTCTATTATTTTTGATAAGCAGCAAAGAATTGAAATTGGCCTGTAATTTTCACACAGTTCGCGTTCACCAGATTTAAAGATGGGAATAACTTTACCTAGTTTCCATTGATCAGGGAATTCATTATTTTCCACACTTAGGTTAATTATATGGGTAATGGGATCTGCTATCACAGCAGCTGCCATTTTTAGAAATTTGGGCCCTATGAGATCTGGTCCAGTACTTTTGTTTATGTTCAGGTTTTTAAGATGTTTATATACAGTTTCTACTTTTATTTAAGGTATTTCAAAATGGACATTTTTAGGGACCTTGTCATTAACAAAATCTTCCAGTCTTTCAAATGATTGAGTGGATGCATACAGAGTGTCAACTGAATTATTACATTTGTTAAGCTGGGCAGGAATATCTGTAAAATAATTGTTGATTTCATTTGCTATTTGTGTTTTATCGGTTGTGTATTCATTTGGAGTCTGTAACTGCAAATACTCGCTGGTTGATTTTAGTCTTCTGGGTGTATAGTTAGTTGTATCCTTGTCTATTTCTCGAAGGACGTCCCATATGCCTTCGAGAAATAGACAAGGATACAAGGATGTCCCTATACATCGTGAATAAAGCAAAGCAACAACAACAAATTTCAGTGGGATATCTCGATTCTATTTCAATATCATGAGCGAATATAAACTGGTCGAATGTTTGTAATATGGCTAAAATGGCTCGATATAGCTTGTATTTCAACAGACCAGTGAAATCAGTACGTGTAAGGGTAGGTCTAAATTAATAATATCCACATATAGTAGGTCCATAATTCTATAACACGTATGTCAATACCATCGAGCTAACCGTGCAATTATTACACGTTTTAGCACGGTTATGTGAGATCAACACCCGTCAAGTGCAGGTGTTCATTGGAAGATTTCATTTCACAAGTCGGATGAGGAAAGGGACGTCCGCTTTCATACAAGTAACAATCGAATAAAACAAACAAATAAATTACAATATGAAATTTCTTTCTCAAGTTTAAGCTGTTGTTTCCATCGTGAAATTGATTAACAAAGCGACGCAAATAGACATATATCCACGTGATTTCCACACAGCTGACGCAGCTCTCCCCATGTGAGAGACCACATAAACTCGTCCACTAACATTGGCATGATGCCAAGACGGGAGAATCAGTGGACGAGTTTTTCCAAGGAAGGGAAGAAAGGTTGTCAAAGTTTAAAATATGTTTTCAACCTTTCATTATAATCTTTCTTGAGAATGGATTTGGATGGTGCAATAGAATAGAAATAATGTTTTCATAGGCGCCCTTGCCCTAAAATATAAACTTTCCCACACTAACCGTGCGTAAAATAACCATTGAGCACGCCTATGAGAACATTATTTTTTAATTAATAGGCAGAGGCAAATGCTCACCATTTTCCATCATCAATCAAATATAAGATTGCCTCTGCGTTCAGTGATCCCGAAGATGGCATTTACCTCCAGCGATGTGAATCAAAAGGTTAATTGCATACATGAACGCACAGCTACATGTACAGACACTTACAATGAATTACCCAGATGACGTCCTTGATACGTCATTGTATATATGTGCACTAGAAATGGCACTAAACATTAATTCGTTTGACAGTAGATATGGATACAATCTCCGTAAACTCAGATATACTAGCACGAAATAGTATATCTGACTTCAGCCCTATATAAATCCCGTACGAATTTGAAATTACATTTGTTAGACAATGAGGTGGCTAGCTTGGTGAAACAATTTCGAGTGAGTGAGTAGTAGGGTTTAACGTCGTTTTCAACTTTGTTTCGGTCATATCACGACGGTGCCTACATGTGCCAGAACACGAGAGTGCTCACAGTTCCTATTACCCTGATCAGCCCAGCCAGTACAGCACCCGGTCACCTATCCAAGTATTGACCGTGCTTAATGTTGCTTAACTCCGGTGTGTCCAACGCTATAAGTCGTACGGGAATCACGCCCACAATAATTACACACGGTAGCACGTGGTCTAATATAAACAGCATCCTGAAGCAGTATCCAAATATGGCATCATTTCCAGACAGTGTGCGTGGTAAACCGTAAAGATGAAAGAGTTTACTCCCTTCGAAAAGTCTGGCTTTGTTTGGGGGTAGAAAATATTCCGCTATATTTGTTGTTGCGTAGTAATATTATTTTTACCGGTACCGGTACTTATTATCAAACCCTATTATTGGAGGCGACCAAGCGTATTCAAGTTTGTAGAACTGAGGAGTCCAAAAGTAGAAAATTAATATGTGATTTAGGAAAGTTCATTTATAAACCAACATGTCTGGGTGATATCAAATTAACTTCATCCTTGCAGCTACTTCTATTTATCAATGCGAGCTCTGATCTTTGACTACCTGTGTCCGCTTGTCAAAATGTACTCGAGAGGCTTGTATCAGCCTAAGTGAATAAAGATTCATTCAAAAGATGATTTCGTCGGTGTTCTGGGTACTCGACAATGGCAAACAACTCCGATCCTTCTCAGGTGACGCTGTACAGCGGACATCGGCCGGAACAACAATTGCCTGGGAGCTTTATAGAGTTTCTTTGATCTCCGACACTGCTTGGAAAACTTATATGCCTTGTCCACTATTCAAACGCCAACTTAACAATGTATTCAGCCGCAAGCGGGCATTATTAATAATGCAGGACAGAAAGCAGGAGACAGTGATGCCAGTATAATCCTATCTTCACAAGTCTAATTTCTTTGATAGGCATTTAGAAGTTGGCGTATATAACACAAGGCTATTCTATGGATAACAACTTCTTTATTGCTGTGGAGCTGACGTTTCGTTGGAGATACTTCCAACTTTTTCAAAGCTAATGATCTACATGATTGATTGAAATTGTAGTTTAAGGGCCGCTTCCCGTACGGATTTCGCAGCCCATCAACTCAATGTTTTATTTTGATTACACGTTACATTTCTTAGTTCGTTAAAGATGTTTACAAGCGTTGTATTATCAAATAAACAAATAAATAAATAAATAAATATGTAAATAAATAAATAAATAAGTAAATAACAAGGAATGGGCGGATGGAGTTATAAATAGAATAGAAGAATTGTCTATGTACAGGTTCATCTGTTGCTTTTTGCTTGGGTTATATAGGTAAGTATGTGTTCATTGTATACTGTAGTCGCGTGGGTGAATCCTTTGTCTTTGTACCCCTCTGTACGCACAAAGCCGTCCAGAAAAAACTGGGAAAACCATAGGCGGGTTCTTCCAGAAATCTGTGCCTGTAACAATTGCTTGGAATGGGTATTGGGGTACAGGATGGCAGGTCTACGTCCTATATTGAGTGAAAGTCAAAGGATCATATTTGCATTGGGCAATCGTTACATCGGTGGAATCTCAGGTGGGGCACGTCTGATCTGTGTTGTCTTCAGTGAGTATGGTTTCGATTGTCCGTGGTTGTGGTACGCATTGTTCGATTTGGTTTGAATGTAGAAGCTGTTCTTGTTTCCGTTGATTGTTCGCGGTCAAGGTGTGGGTTTTGGGATTCCACTGAAATGGCTAGGTCAGGGTGGTTCTTTTGGAGTTTGAAGGGTCTTGGTCCTATTGGTCGATGGTCTGTGGTCGGTGGTCGGTGGTCGGCGGTCGGTGGTCGGTGGTCGGAAATGTAGATGGCGATCAGTTCAGTTGTTGATGATGTTGAGTTACTGCTGCTCCAAGGGCCCGCTTCATAGACCGGTAGAACAGTATCTGGCCTAAATGATTGAAATTGTAGTTTAAGGGCCGCTTCCCATACGGATTTCGCGGGCCATCAACTCAATGTTTTATTTAAATTTCACGGTACATTTCTTAGTTAATTTAAGATCTTTTGCAGCGCTAGATATTAAAATAAATAATTAAATAATGAATAACAATAACAATGAGGAAATATAAATACTAGTAGAGAAGAGTCGCTATGTACAAGTCGTTAAGTCTGTTATTGGTTTTTATACTGGAAAATATTTGTTATAATAGCGTGGATGATTCCTTTGTCTCGGTACCCCATAGTACGCACAAAGCCGTCCAGAAAAAACTGGGAGAACCAGGGCGTCATCAGGATTCTTCGAGACGACTTCCCTAACGACGCCCTTGGGAACAGGGTGGGTCCTTCCAGAAATCTGTGCCAGTAACAATTGCTTGGAGTGTGTAGTGAGGTACAGAACGGCAGGTCTACGTCCTATATTGCGTGAAAGTCAAAGGATCATATTCTGTGTCGAGGCGTCAGTTCGGTAACATCTAAGGGGTACCGAAATTGATTGAAATTGTAGTTTAAGGGCCGCTTCCCATTCGGATTTCGCGGCCCATCAACTCAATGTTTTATTTGAATTTCGCGGTACATTACTTTGTTTATTGAATTTCTTTTCCAGCGCTAAATATATAAATAAATAAATAAATAAATAATAAATAACAATGAGAGATTAGTAGGAGATATAAATAGAAGTAAATAAGAATCGCTATATGTACAAGTTCGTAAGTCTCTTTTTGGTTTTTGGTTAAGTTATACTGGTAAATATGAGTTCACTGTAATCGCGTGTATGATTCCTTTGTCTTGGTACCCCTTTGTACGCACAAAGCCGTCCAGAAAAAACTGGGAGAACCATGGGCGTTTTCAGGATTTTTCGGATCGACTTCACTAACGACGCCTTTGGGAACAGGGTGGGTTCTTCCAGAAATCTGTGCCTGTAACAATTGCTTGGAGTGTGTATTGGGGCACAGGACGGCAGGTCTACGTCCTATATTGCGTGAAAATCAAAGGATCATATTCTGTGTTAAGGCGTCAGTTCGGTGTCATCTATGGGGTAGCGTGTCGGTGTGGTTTAGGATGTGATGTTCTGGTTCTGGAGGTTTCTTGTTGTGCGGAATGTACTACCGAAATTGATTGAAATTGTAATTGTAGTTTAAGGGCCGCTTCCCATACGGATTTCGCGGCCCATCAACTCAATGTTTTATTTAAATTTCACGGTACATTTCTTTGTTAATTTGAGATCTTTTGCAGCGCTAGATATTAAAATAAATAATTAAATAATGAATAACAATAACAATGAGGAAATATAAATACTAGTAGAGAAGAGTCGCTATGTACAAGTCGTTAAGTCTGTTATTGGTTTTTATACTGGAAAATATTTGTTATAATCGCGTGGATGATTCCTTTGTCTCGGTACCCCATAGTACGCACAAAGCCGTCCAGAAAAAAACTGGGAGAACCAGGGCGTTTTCAGGATTCTTCGAGACGACTTCCCTAACGACGCCCTTGGGAACAGGGTGGGTCCTTCCAGAAATATGTGCCTGTAACAATTGCTTGGAGTGTGTAGTGGGATACAGAACGGCAGGTCTACGTCCTATATTACGTGAAAGTCAAAGGATCATATTCTGTGTTGAGGTGTCAGTTCGGTAACATCTAAGTGGTAGCGTGTCCGGTGGGGTCTAGGGTCGAGTATTCTGATTCTGGGTGTTCTTGCTATGCGGCGTTGTCACTCAAGGCGCTGTGACTACCGAAATGAATGAATGAAATTGTAGTTTAAGGGCCGCTTCCCATTCGGATTTCGCGGCCCATCAACTCAATGTTTTATTCGAATTTCGCGGTACATTACTTTGTTTATTGAATATCTTTTCCAGCGCTAAATATATAAATAAATAAATAAATAAATAGATAAATAAATAGATAAATAAATAGATAAATAATAAATAACAATGAGAGATTAGTAGGAGATATAAATAGAAGTAAATAAGAATCGCTATATGTACAAGTTCGTAAGTCTCTTTTTGGTTTTTGGTTAAGTTATACTGGTAAATATGAGTTCTCTGTAATCGCGTGTATGATTCCTTTGTCTTGGTACCCCTTTGTACGCACAAAGCCGTCCAGAAAAAAACTGAGAGAACCAAGGGCGTCTTCAGGATTTTTCGGATCGGCTTCACTAACGACGCCCTTGGGAACAGGGTGGGTTCTTCCAGAAATCTGTGCCTGTAACAATTGCCTGGAGTGTGTATCGGGGCACAGGGCGGCAGGTCTTCGTCCTATATTGCGTGAAAGTCAAAGGATCATATTCTGTATTAAGGCGTCAGTTCGGGGTCATCTATGGGGTAGCGTGTCGGTGTGGTCTAGAGTCGAGTATTCTGATTCTGGGTGTTCTTGCTATGCGGCGTTGTCACTCAAGACGCTGTTGGTATTCCTGTGATCGTCTTCCGTCTTCTGGTTCAGGTCTTGTCCAACTCGTCTGTGGTCTTCGGTGTGCCTGTATCATATGAAATAGAAGGCTTGTAGTCATTCTTGTTTTCTAATGTTTTTCGATGCAATAATTTTATATATCTTCCTCCCAACAACAGGCACGCCCCGACCGTCAGTCACATAATATGAATACCAATATATACTTAAGTGAGTAAATAGATAAACAAATGAATAAATAACTAAACATTTCGATAGATTCAGTACTAGGTGAATACACAAATAAACGGCTCTGTATTATTTCTGAATGCATTTTCGTTTGATGGCCATAAAGAATTTGTAGGACAATGAGATAGTCGGCCCTCAGTATCAAGGTAACTCCGCCATCACCATTTCCTATATTTTATGCCGAATACTGCTCGCTATATGCGATTTGGCCGTGCTAATTTTGTCATGAATTCAGTTAGATTTGGCCATCGTTTGTTTTGTAGGACAGTGGAACAGACGGCCCTCAAGTATCAAGGTAACTCCGTTGTTGCCATGCCTATTTTATTTCTGAATGTGTCTGTGACATTTTGGCCGGATGTTATGTATGGATAGTTTATTATGGCCATAATGTTTTGTATGGCTATGGTGCACACGGCCCTCAGTATCAAGGTAACTCCGCTGCCACCGTACCATTTGTTGAAGTCAGAAGAATGATTTGGCCTCTATCAAATCGTGTCATAGTACTTGGTGTACTAGTAGTTGATTATGTGAAAAAAAAAAAAAAAAAAAAAAAAAAAAATTGCTGACTGCGCATGTACGGCGGTAGTATTATATACTGGAGTAATAACCAGCAGTTTTGATAAAATTTATTAAGGACTTGAATACCTGATTTCTAATGGTGGGCTTAGGGTTTAATAACGCTGGTAATGTTAAGGGAGTGTTGAATTTTTTTAATTCGTTTCTAAATGCTACACGTTGTTGGCTGTGGATTGGGCATTCAAGTAGCACGTGTTCTATTGTTTCTTCTACATTGTTGCATGCGGTACAGAGTGGTGAGGTGTTTTTCAGAAGCATGGAGAGATGTGATTTAAGTCCGGTTTTGCCTAGTCTTAATCTGGTGATTATGCGGTCATCACGTTTATTGTCTAACTGGAATCCCTGGGCTTGTCTTTTCTCTCCATCAAGGATCTTATGTAACCACCGTCCACGTTCTTCTTCAGCTTCGTTCCATTCCTTTTGCCACTTGCTATCTATTTTGCGTCTAATGATAGTGTTGAGTTCTTTATATCCTAATCCTATTGGCACATCGTGTGTAGTTTTAGCAAGACTGTCTTTGGCAGTTTTGTCGGCTGCTTCGTTACCTCTGATGTTGACATGCGCGGGTACCCATGCTAAAATGGCGTCTATACCCTCGTTGTGTATTTGTGTACATATGCATTCTATTTTGTGTATGAGATCAGGTCTATTGTCAGATACAGAATTTTTGATGGATGTGAGTCCACTAAGGGAGTCACTGAGTATCACCGCGCGGATTGGTTTGTGCTCGATGATCCATTCGAGAGCCTTAATTATAGCAATCAGTTCACTAGTGTATACAGACATATTGTCTGGAAGTTTGAAACCATTTTGTATGTTGAGCTCA